>PISW01013165.1:0-27745 GCA_004023785.1 Mungos mungo
AACTTTGATGGGGATTGCATTGAATGTGTAAATTGCTTTGGGTAATAATGACATTTTCACAATGTTTATTCTTCCAATCCATGAGCATGGAATGTTTTTCCATTTCTTTGTGTCTTCTTCAATTTCCTTCATAAGTCTTCTATAGTTTTCAGCATACAGGTCTTTTACATCTTTGGTTAGGTTTATTCCTAGGTATTTTGTGGTTTTTCGTGCAATTGTGAATGGGATCAGTTTCTTGCTTCCTCTTTCTGTTGCTTAATTTTTAGTATATAAGAATGCAACTGATTTCTGTACGTTGACTTTGTATCCTGCAAATTACTGAATTCATTGATCAGTTCTAGAAGGCTTCTGGTGGAGACGATCGGGTTTTCCATGTAGAGTATCATATTGTCTGCGAAAAGGGAAAATTTGACTTCTTCTTTGCCAATTCTGATGCTTTTATTTCCTTTTGTTGTCTGATTGCTGATGCTAGGACTTCCAACACTATGTTAAACAACAATGGTGAGAGTGGACATCCCTGTCGTGTCCCTGATTTCAGGGGGAAAGCTCTCAGTTTTTCCCCATTGAGGATAACTTTCGCTGTGGGCTTTTTGTAAATGGCTTTTATGATGTTTAAGTAAATTCCTTCTATCCCAACTTTCTCGAGAGTTTCTATTAAGAAGGGATGTTGTATTTTGTCAAATGCCTTTTCACCATCTATCGACAGGATCATATGATTTTTTCTTTTGTTTTGTTGATGTGGTGTATCACATTAATGGATTTGCAAATGTTCAATCAGCCTTGTAACACAGGAATGAATCCCACTTGATCATAATGTATAATACTTTTTATATGCTGTTGAATTCGGTTTGCTATTATCTTGTTGAGTATTTTTGCATCTGTATTCATTAAGGATATTGGCCTGTAATTCTCTTTTTTTCGTTGGGTCTCTGCCTGGCTTAGGAATAAGAGTGATATGTGCCTCGTAGAATGAGTCCGGTAGTCTTTCTTCCATTTCTATTTTTTGGAATAGCTTGAGAAGGATCGGCGTTAACTCTGCTTTAAACGTCTGATAGAATTTCCCTGGGAATCCATCTGGCCCTGGGCTTTTATTCGTTGGGAGATTTTTGATAACTAATTCGATTTCTTCACTGGTTATGGGTCTGTTCAGATTTTCTATCTCTTCCCGTTTGAATCTTGGTAGTGCACGTGTGTTTAGAAATTTTTCCCTTTCTTCTAGATTGTCCAGTTTGTTGGCATATAATTTTTCATAGTAATCTCTGATGATTGCTTGTATTTCTGAGGGATCTGTTGTAATAGATCCATTTTCCTTCATGATTTTGTCTATTTGCATGTTTTCTCTTTTCTTTCTGAGTATCCTAGCTAGAGGTTTATCAATTTTGTTTAGTTTTTCAAAAAACCAACTCTTGGTTTCATTAATCTGTTCAATTTTTGTGGATTCTATCTTGTTTAATTCTGCTCTGATCTTTATTATTTCTTTTCTTTTGCTGGGTTTGGGGTGTTCTTGCTGCTCCCTTTCTAATTTCCTTAGGTGCTCTGTTAGATTTTGTGTTTGTGCTTTTTCTGATTTGTTGAGGTAGGCCTGTATTGCAATGAACTTTCCTCTTAAGACTGCCTTTGCTGCGTCCCAGAGAGTTTGAATTGCTGTATTCTTATTTTCATTTATCTCCATATATTCTTTAATTTCCTCTCTAATTGCCTGATTGACGCAATCCTGCTTCAGTAGGGTAGTTTTTAACCTTCACATTTTTGGAGGTTTTCCAGACTTCTTCCTGTGGTTGATTTCGAGTTTCATAGCATTCTGATCTGAAAGTGTGCATGGTATGATCTCAATTCTTTTGTATTTATGGAGGACTGTTTTATGACCCAGTATGTGATCAATCTTGGAGAATGTGCCGTGTGCACTCGAGAAGAAAGTGAATTCCCTAGCGTCAGGATGCAGAGTTCTAAATATATCTATCAATTCCATCTGCTCCAGTGTGCCATTCAGGTTTATTGTTTCTTTAGTGATTTTTTGTCTGGCTGACCTATCCATTGTTGTAAGTGGGGTATTAAAGTCCCCTGCAGTTAGCACAGTCTTATCAGTAAGATTGCTTCTGTTTGTGATTAATTGTTTTATGTATCTAGGAGCTCCCAAATTCGGCACATAGATGTTTATAATTGTTAGCTCTTCTTCATCTAGAGTCCCTGTGATTATTATATAGTGTCCTTCTTCATTTTTATTACTGCCTTTATTTTAAAGTCCAGTTTGTCCGGTATAAGTATGGCTACTCCAGCTTTCTTTTGGCTTCTAGTCGCATGGTAGATATTTCTCGATCCCCTTACTTTCAATCTGAAGGTGTCTTCAGGTCTAAGGTGAGTCTCTTGTAGACAGCAAAGAGATGGGTTTTGGTTGTTGATCCATTCTGCTACCCTGTGTCATTTGAATGGAGCATTCAGTCCATTGACATTCAGTGTTATTATTGAAAAATATGGGTTTAGATTCATTGTGTTCCCTGTAGAGTGCATGTTTGTAGTGATGTCTATGATACCTTTATTCCTTGCTACATTTCCCTCATAGAGTCCCTCTTAAGATTTCTTGTAGGGCTGGTTTGGTGGTGATGAATTCTCTCAACTTTTGTTTATTTGGGAATACCTTTATCTCTCCTTCTATTTTGAATGACAGGCTTGCTGGGTAATGGATTCTTGGCTGCATGTTTTTCCTGTTCATCACATTGAAGATTTCCTGCCATTCCTTCACGGCCTGCCAAGTTTCATTAGATACGTCTGGAATCACTCTGATAGGTTTCCCTTTATATGTTAGGGCCTTTTTTTCCCTAGCTGCTTTCAGAAGTCTCTCTTTGTCTTTATATTTTGCCAGTTTAACTATGATATATCGTGCTGAAGGTCGGTTTACATTACGTCTTAGGGGAGTTTGGTATGTCTCCTGGATTTCAATGTCTTTCTCTTTCCCCAGATTGGGGAAATTTTCGTGTATAATTTGGTCGTGTATGCCTTCAAGCACTCTGTCTTTGTCTTCCTCTTCAGGAACTCCTATGATACGGACATTGTTCCATTTGGTTGTATCACTCAGGTCTCTGATTCTCCTTTCATGCTCCTGAATCATTTTCTCTCTCTTTACCTCGGCCTCCTCTTTTGCTATAACTGTGTCTTCTAATTCACTTATTCTCCTCTCTGCTTCTTCAATACGTGCATTGGTAGCCTCCAACTTATTATTCATCTCATTTAGAGCCTTTTCTAACTTGTCAGAGCTATTTTGAAGGTTCCTAGTCTTTGTATCAATATCTTCTCTGATAGCTTCCATGTTTTTTTCAAGTCCAGCAATTAATTTAATGACTATCGTTCTAAATTCTTGTTGAGTTATGTTGTTTAAGTCTGTTTTGAGCAGTTCTGTAGCTGTGATTTCCTCCTAGAGTTTCTTTGGAGAAGAGTTCTTTTGTTTCGTCATTTTGGCTAGCTTTCTGTCTCTTGTCAGTTTTAAAGGCTCGTTCTGCACTGTGTGATTATTAGTATTCCTCTATAGAAGGAGGCTCTTGGAGTGTCTAGGGTCTGTCGTTTCAGGAGATTTTTTTTAGATGGTGTCTCTTGTCGTGCCTCTGATTAATTTATTTCCCTACTCAGCGATATTTGGGGTTTTCCACTATGAGTGCTTTGGGTTGTTTCTTGAGGTAGCCCTGAAAAGGAAAACAGACAGACAAACACACAGAGAACACAAGCACACAAATATACTGATAAAGAAGCAAATGTAAGGGGGAAAGAAAAAAAGGAACAGGAAAGAAAAGAGAGGAAAAAAAAAAGAAAAAAAAGAAGAGAAAAAAACAAAAGGGGAAAGAAAAAAAAAGCAGTCGGGGATTGGGGGGGACAGCGACAGTCAGAGATAAAGGACAGTCTGAGAGCTTAAAACCTGCAGTGGGGGTTGGGGGAGATAAGGATGGATTAAAGGAAAACTATCTGGATGGTAAGAGTTGATCTAAGCACAGCAGTGCCTAATTGGTGGTCTTTCCCAGATTCCAGGGGGAAAGGGAGAAAAGAAGGAAATAGGAAGATAGTAAAGAGAAGACAGGGGACAATTAAAAATTAAAAATATTAAGAAAAAACCCACTTAATGGTAATAAGCAAAAGCACAGCAGCTCTCCAGCACCAATGGGCGTGGCCTTGGTGGATGCGAGGAGAAGAATGGAGATGAGCACCCCAAGTCCCCCTCAGATCATGCGTTCTAGCCACTGTCTGGAGTCCAACCTTCTTGTGCCTCAGGTGGATCTAATTGTTTCTGTTTTCTATGCTCTGCCCAGTTTCTAAGTCCTTGCCAGCACACTCAATATTGCCACCACAGTTAAAATTGCCTGCAGATGGGAGGCTTTCTGGTCGGGGCGGATAGGGTGTTTGTGAAGTCAGAGTTTTCCCCTGACTCCACCTGAAGTTGGTGAGCTGCCTGGTCCAACTGAACACCCCCGCTGAAGGGGCAGATATCTCTTTCTGTGCTCAGTGGCCCTCATTCCCGGGCTGAATTTCTCCTCTGCAGGGATTGCACTGTGAGTGATTCAGTCTCTACTTCTTTTCCCCTGGTCTCTCTCTTACCTTGCCCGGTGGTCCCGCGCATGACTGTGAAGGTCTGTGCACCTCTGGATACCCGGTGCCCCACGTGAGCAGCTGTCGGGGAATCTGTGCGCCTCTGGGCTCCCGGCCACCCAGCGTGGAGCGGCTCCCCACTGACCTGTCGGCCGCCGGTCTCCTGGCTGCCCTGCCCGGCTAGGAGTGGTGAGCCTAGGGACAGGCGTGTTTCAGCGGGCCCAGCGCCAAGCCTCTGGGCGCTTGGCACTTTGCAGAGCAGGCGCTCCCCCCCCTAAAGTCTCTGGTCCCTGTTCGCATTCACTCAGGCAACCGTGAGACTGCTGTCGATAAGGGGTCTGTTTGCACACCTCCGTTCTTGGAGATCAGTGAGCTGTGGCTTTTTAATTCTTCTCAGTTTGATAATTGTGGGTGGACGGAGGTAATGGGCTCCTTACTTCTCTGCCATCTTGCCGCTCCCCCGCTGCACATATATTTTTATTTACAAAACCAGAGTTTCTCTGTTACTCTAATAATGGGAAAAGGAGAGTGTATTTTTCACTACAGAATTATGAAACAAACTGATTATACCATAAAAAATATAACACTAGTTCTGTATTTGAAATTGGAAAGCTATTTTCAAATTTTTTCCTTTCACCCAGGGTTTGCACATGTCAAAACAAACATCTTTTGCTGCCACACATCATTGGATGAAAGGTTTATTAATTTACTACTGTTAGGATAGTTACAAGGGAGATGCTTGTGTATTGGTAAATATAGGTTCCATCAACAAAAATTAGCCAAATGTGGTCAATTTTACTGCTTCCTGACAATTGCTTAAAGTAACAGTAAGGTAACTTGCATAGCATTCCAAACAACAGCCCTTTTTTAGATGGAAAGAACCTTGATATTACCTCCAGCTTTGGAATATTAAATACTCTGAATTGCAGCAAGTCTCTGAAATAAAAAAAACAAAAAACAGGAATAAGTTTGCAATCTAATTGTTGCTGACTGTTGCCTCTCCTCCTGGTTGAATTTGCTATCATATAAGGGATTTTATCTGCACTTTACTTTTACATAGGGGTAAATGGCATGAAAATGTTCATATTAGGGCTTTATTATGCAAAATCTCAACATTTCTGTTGATTGTATGATGTTTTGCTACCAAATGTCTACTTTCCCTCACAATTAAAAAACTCATAGATTAACATGAAAAAATTCTGTTGTAAGTGTTGTAGTGTGTGTAGTTGGTGTGGTTTGGAGAAGAAGGAGGAATAAGAGGCTTGGCACAATTCCAGGATCTTACCCCTCTTAAAACTTCAGGTACTTATCTTAGTAATGACTTGTAGAGTGAGGACTGTGAAGACCTTGGAGGTCTGAACCATTAGAAAACAAAAGAAACAAACAAAAAAGGAAATACATTCCCATTCTGAGCTTATAAGACTCCTTTTCAAAAGATGTTCACCAATATGCACTTTTCTGTTTAATGCCTAGTTTACCCGAAAATTAAGTTTAAGTGAATCTCATACTTGCTTAAATATCATGGTAGCAAAGATTTCCCTGGAAAATGGTTTTACATTTATAGCTTTAAAGTCACTGAGTGTGATATCTAAACAACTAAGCAAGTGGTAAGTAAAATTTTTGTGACATATTGGTATATGTGCCTTACTGCTCTGGGTTATTTATTTCTCACCATAGTTTTTGTAATAAATTGTATGATTTTACTTTGAAAATGCCTTGATTCTTCAAAATCAGTAGTGTCCAGTTAATAAATACACTTTCTGGTATAATAAATTGTATCTAAGTATGACAATTGTTGGTATGGATGCACACTACCAGCTATTTGTGTATGATCAGATCTAATACATAGCAGTGTATTTCAATAAGTACGTTAATACTTATGGCTAGTTTTAATTGCAGTTCCAACTTTACTACTGAACTCAACTTCTTAATGAAAGTTAGTTGATCTGCAAATTAACTATAGTATCCGTCTTTGCTGCTTTTTGTGTATATGTGTATTAAGATAATATATTAAAGATTATTTTTAGTTCTTTAAATCTATGTTATCAATAGACACATAACACTAACATCTATAAAACACAGGAACCTGAGAAAATGTTCTACTGTTAATAGACGATTAGCTGTGATAGTAACAGTTAAGATGAACTGAACATTTTTTTAAGGTAGATTTAAATTCTGAATATTTCCTTGTCTTTTGCGTTTGGTTATGAATAAGACTAAAATTTTACATAGTGGCAGGCTGAAGAATTCCATCAAAACACCATACCATAGCTTATTCATTTCATCCCATCAAATTTATAAGATTATATCACAGGGGAAAAATGCATGTTTGTATTTCTGCATTTTGTATTTTGCTTAATGTTACATTTTTTTAATTTAAAAAAATTTTTAAATTTATTTTGAGAGAGTGAGTGTCAGAGAGGCTGGGAGAGAGAGAGAGAGAGAGAGAGGGAGAGAGAGAGAGAGAGAGAGAATCCCAAGCAAGCTCAGTGATGTCAGTGCAGAGCCCAATGTGGGGCTCAAACTTATGAACCAAGAGATTATGCCTGAGCTGAAATCAAAAGACCGATGCCTGAGCTGAAATCAAGAGTCAGTCGCTACGTGGTTACTGAACCATTTGGGTGTCCCAACTAATGGTACATATTAAAAAAAATTATAGTAATTTATGCCTATTAGTTTTTCATTGATATGTTGCTACGACTAATAATTTATAAATTCATATTATATTAACTCGTGCAATAAAAAGAAAACATACAGAAAGTACCTTGTGATTTAAAATATTCAAAGTTTGGGGCACCTGGGTGGCTCAGTCAGTTAGGCGTCCGACTTTGGCTCAGGCCATGATCTCACAGTTCGTGGGTTCGAGCCCTGCGTCGGGCTCTGTGTTGACAGCTCAGAGCCTGGAGCCTGCTTCTAATTCTGTGTGTCCCTCTCTCTCTCTGCCCCTCCACTGCTCATGATGTGTCTCTCTCTGTCTCTCAAAAATAAATAAATGTTAAAAAATATTCAAAGTTTGAAATAATCCACTCTATGATTTAATGCCCCCAGATGTAGACTTCTGTATTTTTAATTTTTCATTTTTAATTCTGTTGCATTCCAATTTTTGAGGTTTTATACTGAGCAAATAATCATTTAGTCTCATTTCCTGGATCTCAAATAAAGTAAATCTTAACAAATGAAGTAATTACATTAAAAAATCATGAACACTTAAAAAAAGTCAGTTTGATGGATAGTTTCAAAAGGCTATGTCATTGAAAGATTGATTTTATTGAAGGGAAAATACAATAAAGGTTCACTCCATATCTTTGTATGAATTCTCTAGTGAGTCTATGGAAAGGAATGACCTTGCTGACCTTCTCACATTTTTAACAGTAGCAAGTGTGGTTATTTTAGTCTGAATTAGAAGTAAGGGGGTCATGATAAAAACCCAAAAGCTAACAATGAGAATTAGTGACTAGCAGACAAGTTTAAACATAGGCAACAGTGCCCTAGATGACTTAAATAAAAAAACCGGACATTCCTTTATGTACGACTTTTTTCTCAATACTGATCAAAGATATTTAAGAGAAAATAGAGAGACAAAAGTTTCTGTAAGGTTAATCTTGATCAAATGTTAGCCCTTTGATAAGCATTTTAAAATTAAATTGAAATAAACATAAATATGAATTTCATTAGCTGAAACAATATGAAAAAGGAAGTATCTTAAAATCTGGTACTATCTCTCACAGAACAATTACAATATCTGATGGAACAACAACTTATTCCTTATAACATTATTTCAAAACAAATCGGAACAAGGGAACTCATCTATCAAAACTTTAAAATTTTGAAGTTTCATTTAGTAAGTAAAGTGAATTTTATGGACTTTCTGTCTCCAAAAAAGCAAATGAAATAAATTACTTTTAATGTTATTGTAATGATACTTGGTTTATGAGAATAATCATTTTAGCAGACACGTATATACCTTACTACTTTCTAGGCATCAACATGAACACTTTACTATATTTCGAGCTCATTGAATGTTGTTCAACAGCTCTATGAAATAAACACTAATGATTATCCCTACTTACATATGAGGAAACTAAGGTACAAGGAGGCACAATTGTGCACTCAAATTTACATGGCTAATAAGTGACAGAATTTCTTGAATGAAGTTTCCAATTCTTGCTTCATATTCCCGCTCTTTATCCCTGTACCACATTGCCTCTTAGGTTTGGTGCAAGTTTGCCAAGAAATCAGAAAAAGGAAGGAAATAATTTGAAGATCTGCAATAGTTCAAAAATTCTCTCTTACAGTTTCTATAAAAAATGTTAATATAATGCAGATTCATTATGTGTGCCTGATTTTCTGTCATTCACGAGGTTAAAATAAACTCTAGAAAATAGTAAATGGGGGGAACCTGGGTGGCTCAGTTGGTTAAGTATCTGACTTTGGCTCAAGTCATGATCTAGCAATTCATGAGTTCAAGTCCTGTATTAGGCACTGTGCTGATGGCTCAGAGCCTGGAGCCTGCTTTAGATTCTGTGTGTGTCTCTTTCGCTGCTCCTACCCTGTTCGCGCTCCATCTCTCTCAAAAATAAATAAACATAAAAACTTTTTAAAAAATCAAGAAACACCTATATGCTGCATACAAGAGATGCATTTTAGAGCTAAAGTAACCTGTGAATTGAAAGTAAAGGAATGGAAAAATGTCTTCCATGCCAATGGATGTCAAAAGAAAGGTGAAGTAGCAACACTTATTTCAGAGAAACTAAATTTTAAAACAAAGACTGTAACAAGACACAAAGAGGACACTATATAAAAATAAAGGGTGCAATCCAGCAAGAAGATGTAACAATATTACACCCAACTTGGAAGTGTTAAAATATATATGACAGTAAATAACAAACATAGAGGAACAAATTAATAATAATGCAATAACAGTAGGGGACTTCAACATCCCCACTTACATCAATGTACAGATAATCTAAACAGAAAATCAACAAGAAAACAATGGCTTTGAATTATGTACTAAACCAGATGGATTTAAGGGACATATTCAGAACACTCCATCCTAAAACAGCAGAATACATATTCCTTTTGAGTGCATATGAAACATTCCCCAGAATAGATCACATTGTAGGTCACAAAATTGGCCTCAACAAATAAAAAAGGTGAAATTATATTAGGCACCTTTTCTGACCACAATACTATGAAACTAGAAGTCAACCACAAGAAAAAAAAATAGAAAGGCAACAAATCTATGGAGGCTAAACAATATGCTACTAAACAATGAATGGCTTAGCCAAGAAATCAAAGAAGAAAGAAAAAAATACATGAAAACAAATGAAAATGTCAGCATAATGGTTCCAAACCTTTGAGATACAGCAAAAGCTGTCCTAAGAAGGAAGTCTATAGCAATACAGGCCAACATCAGGAAACAAAAAAATCCCTAATAAATAACCTAACCTTACACCTAGTGGAGCTATAAAAAGAACAGCAAGCAAAGCCTAAATTCAGCAGAAGAAAGGAGGTAATAAAGACTAGACAGAAATAAACAATACAGAAAGTAAAAAATAATAGAACAGATCAATGAACCCTTTTCTTTGAAAATATTAAGAAGGTTGATAAACCTTTTGCCAGACTTGACAAGAAAAACAAATAGGACTCAAATTAATAAAATCATGAATTAGAGATTGGAAATCATAACCAACACAACAGAAATACAAACAAGTTTGAGAATATTATGAAAAACCATATGCCAACAAATTGGGCAATCTGGAAGAAGTGGATATATTTCTAGAAACATATAAATTACCAGAATTGAAACAGGAAAAAATTGAAAACCTGAACAGACGAATAACCAACAAAAAAATTAAATCTGTAATCAAAAATCTTCCAATAAAAAATCCAGGACAAATGGCCTCACAGGTGAATTCTGCCAAACATTTAAAGGTTTAATATCATTATTCTTAAACTATTCCAAAAAATAGAAAAGAACAACTTCCAAATTCATTCTGTAAGGCTAGCATTACCCTGCAACCAAAACCTGATAAAGACCCCATTACAGAATAAAACTATAGACCAATATTCCTGATGAACATAGATGCAAAAATTTTGCACCAAAAATCTAAGATACCTAGGAATAAATCTTCCCAAAGAGGTGAAAGACCTGTCCTCTGAAAAGTATAAAACACTGATGAATGAAACTGAAGACAGCACAATAAATTGGGAAGACATTCCATGCTCATGGATTGGAAGAACCAGTATTGTTAAAATGCGTATACTACCCAAAGCAATCTACACATTTAATGTAGTTTTTATTAAAATAATGTGAACATTTTTCACAGAATTAGAACAAGTAATCTGAAAATTTGTAGGGAATCACAGAAGATCTTGAATGGTTGCAGGAACTTTGAAAAAGAAAATTAAAGCTGGATGCATTACAATTCCAGACTTGAGGTCACATTACAAACTGTAGTCATCAAAACAGTATGGCACTGGCACAAAACTAGACACATAGATTAATGGAATAGAATAGAATATCCAGAAATTAATTCATAACCATATGATTAATTAGTTTTCTACAAAGAAAGAAAGAATATCCAGTGTGAAAAATATATTTTCTTCCACAAATGGTTTTGGGAACCCTGGACAGCAACATGGGAGACAATGAAACTGAACCACTTTCTTACACCATACACAAAAATAAACTCAAAATGGGCTATAGATCACAATTGAAGACTGATACCACAAAAATTGTAGAAGAGAACAGAGGCAGTCTCTTTGACATTGGCCGTAGACACTTCTTTCTCAATATGTTTCCTGGGGGACAAGATGGCGAAGAAGTAGGGGGCTCTGTAATTTTCACATGCCCGCATCTATCAAACTAAGAAGGACTGAAGCCACAATACTCTGATCTACAAGAGTGGGAGGAAAAGACACAGAGTCCACAAAAAGACAGCCTAGTGTGTGAGTGCAAATTGGGGAAGATAAAAACAGGCAGGACTCTGAGGCTTGGAGGGGAGGGAGCCCCACTCAGCCCAGAGCATCGGGGAGCATGCAGAGCCATGGAGAGATGAGGGGAAGAGAAAGAGAGGCTGAAAACGCTCATAAAGCTGTCTGTAGAGAAGAGAAAAACCTCAGCCTGGTATGGAGAGGGACCCTATCATCCCATCTATAACCGCAGGGCACGGGAGAAAAAAACTTTTTTATATTGAAAAAAATAAACTAGACGGTGATGACTTTGAATCTTAAGTACCAGTAACGTCAAAAAAGATATCCCTGGGGGTGACTGGGCGGCTCAGTAGGTTAAGTATCTGACTTCAGCTCAGGTCATGATCTCATGGTTCTTGGTTTTTGAGCCCCACATTGGGGTCTGTGCTGACAGCTCAGAGTCTGAATAAATGGAGCCTGCTTCAGATTCTCTGTCTCCCTCGCTCTCTGCCCCTCCCTCCCTCTCACTCTGTCTCACTTTCAAAAATAAATAAAACATTAAAAAGGTCATCCCTCTTTCTTTTAATCTAATTTATGTCAAAGTAGCTTTGTGGTAAAACATGTTTGCTTGAGCAGTAGTGTGCAGTACACAATAATCTGCCCAAGCCCTCATTAGGGTATAAATTCATCCTGTTGCCATCTCTTTCTCTGTGCAGGGTGAACTCCAAATTTTTATTTGGTATGGAAACATTCCTTGGCGAAAACTAAATAATTAAAATTAATTCCATTGTCCTACCCCTGATACCCACAGGAAGTGTCGCTTCCATATATCACGACAAACTCAGAGTCTCTGTGAGCATAAGAAAATTGTCCATTACATGTCATAAAAATGATGTAAGGTAGAGCTGTGTGCATCATTGCTTTCTGAAAATAAAATCCTGTAAAATAAAATATTCAATGTGGGTTGGAGCGGTATTTACCACTTTCATCTTAAGATATAACCCAATGAATTAAAATTCTGACTGGAGGTGCAACAGGGTGTGTTATTTCTACACAACAAATCTCTTTCTTATTTTCTGTCTATATATCTGAAACATCAGTTGGTAAAGGTTTTACATTGTTTTTCCCTCTCCCAATTCAAATAATGTTTTTCCTTGGTAAATATAAATTAAATTTTAGATTCCCTATTGGGATTTTTTTTTGTGATCGTTTTATACCCTGAGACATAATGGAAGAAATTTGACTACATACAATCACTGGGAACATGAGTATTTCATGTTAGAGTTCAGGATATTCTCTGTGCCTCTAGAAATAATTATTACAATAGTTTTTTTTTCAGTATAATACAAAGTAATAAATGTGAATATTGTTTTATCTGTTGTCCTATCTTAATGTCATGTCCTAAAGGTTTGGTGCTCTTCAGACATAACATTTTCAGGAAGAACATGTTTTTAATTTAAAAGAAACATGTTCATTTGCAGTTTCCTTTAAATAATAAAGAATTACTGATGTGAAAAGAATAATAGAAAATTTTGGACAGTGAGCCTTCTTGTAGAAGTATTTACTAGTCAGTTTCAGAAGGATTCTCTGATAGTAAGACTTTTTTAATTAAAAAAATTCTATTGAAATTGCTTACAAGAATAGCAAGCAAGGGAAAAACCATCAATACCCAAATCACCATTATTTCCTAAGTATGCTTATTCCATCTTTTGAACATTTTTTTCTAATTAAGTGCAATTTGTATTTTCTGGGGCCATAAAATAAACAACAAATAAGCCATAACAGTGTAGCCCAAGTATTCAGAAATCATGGTTTTATCTCCATACTTCTGAGTCAGCACATGGGCACACTTGCGCAAGCGCACTCACTCACACACACACACACACACACACACACACACACACACACACACAGTGTCTTAGTTTTACAAGCTCACTCCAGGAGGTTCATCCCTTTCTAATTAGATACACAAAATCCATTTAGCCCATTTGTGAGGTTCAGAATCCTTTAACTTTCTCTTGTCTTCACTGTCTTCAACTGGACAATGAAGACAAAGATACAGTAGAATTCATTTTCTCATTATTGATTTCATGCACCAGCTCCAAGATGTTTTAGCATGTTAGTTTATATAACCCTTTGGGCAACTTTTTAAAAGTACTTTTCTTTGACTATCTGCTAAATAAGATTGGCTTAATAATTAAAGACTCACCATCATCTTTCAAAGAAACATAAATGGTCCTATTGCAGCTGAGATATCAACCTTTTGAGTTTAAACACCCAGACTTGTTTCATTCTATGAATCAAACACTTTGAGTACTTCATGCTCTCTGTTATCCCCCACTAGTCTATGCTACAAGGGAAGAGTTTCTTAATATTTACAATTGACGCTTTCTCTTTAAGACCTTATTATCTCCTTCACCTTTTGTTTCCAAGTATGAAGGACTGATATTTAAGGCTTTTGAAATTTCAGTTTATACATACACAGGTAATTTCTGAACATATATTCAGGAAGGCGCTCCAGGCGTATGCACTCATAAGATCACCCATTATAATGAATGCAGATATATTTCCAGAGAGAATCAAGTGAAAGCACTGTTCCCATCATCTTTCTTTTTTTTAGTTGAAGGTTATTTCCTGTATAGACAGAGTCTGAGAATAAACCTACTCAGACGCTTATCATCTTAGAATGTTTATAAAATTGATATGCTTTGCCATTAGGGTTATAAGTAGTTATTTCTTTTTTTTTCTTTACTTAGCATGATAGATCTACACTTTGTGATATTGACTCAAGACATGTAGGATTTTAACTTTGAGTATTAGAAGCACAGTTGTTTGATAATAAACGTAAGACATCAAACCATTCTTGTGAATGGTATCACCAGAGTTGGTTCAGATGTAATATGGATGCAACCCCAGTTTGAACTCTTCTTTAAGGCTCTTATTAGATCTGAACATTCCAGTGATTTTTCATTGCTTAAAATGTTTCTTTGAAAACCGTTGTTTATAAAACTGTTTATTCTCTGTTTTCATTGTACCTTGGAGCTGCCTGTAAAATTACAGTCTTATAAGGGTAAAAAAAGTTATTTCATTTTTATGCCACTTCTATACTTTTATCAGTACATTCATTTTTTTAAAAAATCATTTGTACACAGTAGTTGTGAAGTTAATGCTTGCTAAATTTGTGAAGAGGGAAATTATAGTATAATTTTGAGGTGAAGGTAACTTTTTTTTTTGTGAAATCTAACAAAACAGGTTTTTTATGGAATAAAGGAAACATTTTTTTTGTAACAAGGTGAGAATGACTTATATTAGATCCTGTAAACCAGAGAGTTTGAACTTTGTTTAAAAAGTATTCCCGTCTTTAATAATTTTGTCATTATAAACACAACTCTATCCTTCTCAGCTTTGAATTCTGGTCCTTGTTAATTCTGAAAACAGAAAATAGTAACTTAACTTTTCTAAGGTATCTGGATAAATATTCTTAAACATCAAATAGATCTCATTTAGATTAAGGTGTTAAGTTTGAACAGGAAGCTGCTTTTTTACAGTAATCTTTGTTTTTTTGTGAATCTTCTCATTATGGTTCTTTTTAGCTCATACCCTACAATCATTTTTAGAAATGTAACCAAGAGCTAACAAACTATGGAAGCTAAGCTGAATGGTGGTCTTCTGAGGTGATTTTCTTAGTGCCTTTTCTTAGTTATATTATCTTGTCTTTATTATGTTTACTAAATAAATCTATATTTATGAAACCCCTTCATTTATTATTTTTTATGAATAAACAGCATTACAAACCATTTGGCACTTGGTTCTGTGCTTTACTTTTAGGAAATAAGCAAAAAAAAATGCTCCCTTCCTTTTAGATCTTTAAATTGTCTGGGCCTTTCAATATTTTACACATGTGAAGCATGTGGGGAAGTATTCCTCTTTTAGAAGCCATTACGACTTGTAGGATCCAGTCCAAAAAGCAATGTTTTTACTTTTTGCATGAAATTTTATTATGTGACATTATTCATATATTTAAATAAATGACAACAGAGCAATGCTATTTTTACCAAGTTTTTATGGCTTTTCCAAACACATAGTCTTAATAAGGTAATGCTTTAGTATTACAACCATTTTTTAAAGTTTATTTATTTATTTTGAGAGACAGAGCAAGTGCGAGTAGGAGAGGAGCAGAGATAAAGAGGAGGAAAGATAATCCCAAGCAGGCTCCAGACCAGCAGTGTGGAGCCTGATGACATCGGGTTCAAACACATGAACCATGAGATCATGGCCTGAGCTGAAACTGAGTCAGAGGCATAACTAACTGAGCCACACAGGTGCCCCTACATCTGTAATTTTAAGCTCATTCTTGTTTTTGCCTATAAACCAATGAATGAAATTGAATTGCTAGACATATGTATTCTTGATTAAATGGAACAAACTGATTAAATGATGCCTGTTTATATATTTCCATGTTTTTCTTCTGCATACCCATCAGGCAAAAGTATTGATAGCAACCTTCTCTCTTTCAGTCCAGAACAAAGGGCTTAGGTCAGTCCTGTAGGGACAGAAAAGGTAAAACTTGAGCTGAGTTTTTAAGGATGATCAGAAGTTTGCTGGGCAAAGGTGTGTACGCAAGGGAAGTGGGGGAAATTATAAGTAGTGAGGACACTAGATTTATGGATTGCTTTACCTTTAACACATCCTATTTTATATTTCCACACCCTTCCTGTCATTTTCCTCGCCTACCCCACTCCCATTTTTCCCCTTTGCGTGATTTTGTTACAGATTATTATTTGAGTAAATTGAAGTATAATATATTATTTAATATTGGCTTAACACCAATGTTTATATATATAAAACATATAAATTGAAATAATTCTGCCAGTCAGCTTGTAGGAGATAGAAAACATTCACTTTAGAGGATCTTTAATCCTAGCTAGGTTACACCGAGTATGTCTGTTTCTTCCAATCACTTTCCCCACTTGTTAAGTGGGCTTGTTAACAGTACTAGTTAGAGAAGATTTAAGTGAGAAAGAAATGTGTTTTCCAAATTAACCCTCTGAGCCTCTCCAACACACACACACACACACACACACACACACACACACCCCAGATCTGGGTCACAATCATGGAGTTGTGGCAAGCCCACTCTTATCCTGCTGCTAACTGATAATACCCTTCTTTCTTCCCTTATTATGTGGCTGCCTGCAAATTCTGAAGAACAGACTCATCATGAGAATCTCAGCAAGAAAGATTACCCAGCAGCATGGTAGTACAAATGAATAGGGAGAGATCATTACCCGAGCCAAAATCAAGAGTTAGACACCTAACTGACCCAGCCAACCAGGTTCCTCTGATTATTTTTGATTGTAAAAAGAAAACATAAATAGTCTTAATTTTGCAAATAAATGGTGATGGGATTCTAAAAACATGCCATTAAGATTGAAATTTAATGCACTTTGAAAAGAAGTCCAGTTTTCACTGCCCTATATCTGACATATGCTAGTAACAGTCTGATTAATGGAGGTTGGCTGGAACCTTGAACTCCTTTGATAAGAGGCCAGGCTTGTATAATATCATTGAAGTTTCCATCTTAAAACTTTCATGTCAGATTTAAAAATGATAAGCTACTGTCAGAGAGCCAGGTTTCATAGCCAGTGGGAGGTGAGACATGTTAATGGATATTATATGTCGGTCAAGAACTTGCCATCAGAAAAAGGGGAGAAGTAGGGCCATTATATTTTGTCTTGTGTATGTTTAAACGAAAAGTATACCTTTAGATTCTTACAGGAATTTTATTACAATTAAGATTAGTTTATGTTGATTTTGATGCTGAATATAAATGCTATTATGAACTTAAAAAATTTATGCAAACCAATTTGACAATAAACTATTATTAAAAAATAAAATAAATGAAAAAAGAATAACTTTAAAGGATCTGGAAAGGGGAGCCTGGGTGGCTCAGTCGGTTAAGCCTCCGACTTCGGCCTAGGTCAGATCTCACATTCGTGGGTTCGAGGCCCGCATCAGTCTCTGTGCTGACAGCTAGCTCAGAGCCTGGAGCCTGCTTCCAGTTCTGAGTCTCCTTCTCTCTCTGCCCCTCCCCGTTTCATGCTCTGTCTCTCTCTGTATCAAAAATAAATAAAACATTTAGAAAAATAAAAAAAAATAAAGGATCTGGAAAACTTGAAATATGAGAGACTAAAAAAAATGATGACTGGCATTATATATGTGTGTAAAGAGTGAATAATAAAAATAATTCTGAAAAAAATTAATGCAGGGGCTCCTGACTGTCTCAGTTGGTAGAATATGTGACTTTTGATCTTGGGGTCTTGAGTTTGAGCCCCACCTAGCGGGGTAGGTTGTACTTAAAATTAAAAAAAAGTAAATGCAAAGCCAAATGAAAAGTTAAAATAGAATAAATATATTGCTATCCTAGTCTTATATGGAAATGTGATCTGTCAGCTGAGCTACATTTTGTTTTTTTAATAGTTTATTGTCATATTGGTTTCCATACAACACCCAGTCCTCTTCCCCATAAGTGCCCTCCACCATCACCGCCATCTCTTTTCCCCCCTCCCCCTTCCCCTTCAACCCTCAGTTCATTTTCAGCTTTCAATAGTCTCTCAAGTTTTGCGTCCCTCTCTCTCTCCAACTCTCTTTCCCTCTTCCGCTCCCCCTGGTCCTCCATTAGGTTTCTCCTCTTTTCCTGTTAGACCTATGAGTGCAAACATATGGTTTCTGTTCTTCTCTGCCTGACTTATTTCGCTTAGCATGACACCCTCCAGGTCCATCCAATTTCCTACAAATGGCCATATTTCATTCTTTCTCATTGTCATGTAGTACTCCATTGTGTATATATACCACATCTTCTTGACTCACTCATAGAATATATTTTGATACTATATATTAAAAATATCCACCTTCTGTAATCTGTGACATTTTGTATTATCCTATAACACAAAGTTTTCTAGTATCATTAGACCAGAGAAAGAAAGCATAAACGTGTGTGGTCATATTCACACTGAAACTAAGAGGAAGGTAAGAAAGTGTTAAATTCTTATAGTAGCTGACCAGAAAGATGACTTCTGCCTGTCTAGTGAATACATTTCATTCATCTGTTCATTTTAAAAGAGTGGTTTCTCTGTGATTCTTTTCCTCTAATTAAATATTCACTGTTTATATAGCATCCATATAATGACCTCCAATGAGTTATATATCTGTATAACTTCTGTTCCTTTAGGCACTACAAACATCTCTAGGATAATAATGTTCAATCAGATGATTCAATATCATGAACACTGCCACTTTGCAGAATTTCATTCTCAAGGATGTTGCCCTTCTTCTGCACACTTCCATTCAGTTGACATCTTTCTATAAAACAATGAGGGAATTATAGATGGAGCATAAGGGTGAAACACACACACACACATATACATCCAAGGTCAGAGATTAAAATAGACTCTTATAAACATTTTTTCTTCTTTTTCTCATGAAAATAAAATCAGCAAAATTTTCAGTGTTTGAAAAAAACTATAAGGAAAAGGTACACATTTCCATTTTAAAGTATCAACAATATGCTTTCATTCATGCTATTATTAAAAGTTCAGTAATGTTATTTATGTATGTGACTGGGTCATTCGTCCAAAGGCCTGCAGCCAAATGCACATTCTTTTTTAATTAGAGTATATTTTACATATTTTCCTGATAAGATTAATCTGATGAAGAGTTAGTATCCAAAATTTATAAAAAATACTTACAATACTCAGCACCAAAAAATAAATAATCCATTTAAAAAATAGGCATAAGATATGAACAGACATTTACCAAAGAAGACATCCACATGGCCAACAGACACATGAAAAGATGCTCAACATCACTTATCATCAGGGAAATGCAAATAAAAATTACAAAGGGCTATCATCTCACATCTGTCAGAATGGCTAAAATAAAAAATATAAGAAACAGGTGTTGGCGAGCATGTGGATAAATAGGAACTCTTTTGCACTTTAGGTGGTAATGTAAACTGGTGTAGCCACTATGGAAAACATTATGGAAGTTCCTAAAAAAGTTAAAAATGGAACTACCCTAAGATCCAGTAATCTCACTCCTAGGAATTTACCCCCAAAATACAAAACATTAATTCAAAGAGATACATGCACCCCTATGTTTATTGCAGCAATGTGTCCATCAATAGATGAATGGATAAGGAAGATGCGGGGGGTATGTATATACCTATATCTATATTATCTATATACCTATATATCATTTATATTTATAGATACAATGGAATATTATTCAGCCATAAGAAAGAATAAAATCTAGCCATTTGCAGTGATGTGGATGGAGCTAGAGTATAATGCTAAGCAAAATAAGCCAGAGAAAGATAAATATCATATGATTTCACTCATATGTGGAATTTAAGAAACAAAACAAATGTACAAAGAGAAAAAAAAAGGCAAGAGAGACAAACCAAGCGACAAACTCTTAACAAGAGATAACAAACTGATGGTTACCACAAGAGAGGTAGGTGGGTTAATGGGTGAAATAGGTGAGAGGATTTAAGAGTACACTTACACTGATTAGCACCAAGTAGTATATAAAATTGTTGAATCACTACATTGTATGCCTGAAACTAATATAACACTGTATGTTATCAATACAGAAATTAAAATAAAGATCTTAACTAAAAACGGTAAATTTCAATCAATGATACTGGAAAAAAGTTTTTAAATAAAGTGTAAAGGTGATGAATTTTAACCAATATCTTAAGTTAAAATAAATTTAAGATGATATATTAAGTGAAATAAAAAAGTTTAAATAGGGTTGCTTTGAAAAAAATTCATAAGTGATGTGTAAATAAACTGTATGTATAACTTGAGGGAATTTGTTTGCAAATGACAGAAAAGTGTTAATACCCTGACATTTCCCGTCTTTATTCTAATAATTGTCTTAACTGAAAGGAAAACATACACTCCCATGTTTTCTAAGACACTTAATCCTTCCCTTTTCTAGAGCCCTTGCAAACAGAACTGCTAATAACCCCAATACATTATGAAGCTACTGAAGTCTCAAAAGAGAGTGATTTTCTAAATACTATATATTTGCCAGTCGCTAAAGAGGTTATTTTTCAGTAGTACAGTCTATTTTTAACAGTTGGTCTTATTTTTAATTGTGATAATATTTATATTTTAGAAACCATAATAATAGCTTATGTGGAGCAGTCTATTAGTATTTAGCAAAAATTCTTTGGTGAAATGGCATAGGCTTGGCACTTGGTGCTTCAGTTGTTTTCTGGTTCTTTGGATACTTTAAATATAGGAAAATATAGCCAAAATCTAGTATATGACATGGGTCAATTTTAAACCCAATGGAAAATGGGTTCTAGAGAAAAATGATTTGTCAAGAAATTTATATTGTCTAGAATTTATTCCTATTTAGTAGCATAATATTTGCTTAATAAAATTCCTGCAACTAGACATGTATGTTTAGATTATATTTTAAGTATATCAGATAATCTAGGGTTTCAATGTCAGATTTATTTACTTTATTCAGAATCAGGTTTTGTTAAGGTTTTTTTTTAAGTTAGTAATTAGAGAAGAAGAAATTTACATTGGGCCCATTTTTTTTTTCCTTTTTAAGGTGTTCTTGGTGCTTCAAATAGATTCCAAAGAACATTTTTTTGTCTCATTATCATCTATGTCTTTTAAAAGTTTTCACTAAAATATTATATGACTAACTTTAAAATATTTTGATCATATAAAGGATCCTGTTGATATGGTCATGTAGTAAGATGGTGAGGTAAATTTCCATATGCTGTGAAAATGTGTCTTTCATGATCACAACTGAATATTATTATAACTGATTTTCAAAAGTTTTCTATGAAGATAGCTTACTTCTATTTAATTGTAATGTACATGATTACCTTCACTAGTCTTTTTTTCCTTTTTAGCAAAAAACCAAAACTTGAATTGTAATAATGACAGTGGTAAAACTCTTTTTTCCATGAAAAATAGTTCAGAAAAATCATGTGATCTGGTATTAAGATTTTGAATTTTGTTTCTCTGGAGACAATGCGTGTGCGTGTGTGTGTGTGTGTGTGTGTGTGTGTGTGTGTGTGTTTGAATTCTATACACATATTATGTTTAGCAGATGAAATGTTTGAACCACAGTAGTATTTAAACTATATATAAAAGCTATTTGATTAGCAGGATATTGCAATTTACAAATTAACTTTATTTCCTACAGTTAAGAAAAATTAAGAAACATTTATTCTTGTGTTGTACATGGTTTTAATTTTTCACTTTAATATGCAAAGATTATTAAAGCAGGACACTAGTTTTCTTCCTATTAAGGGCTTTCAAGAAAATGAAGCTTTTAATAGAAAGTCAAGGCTCTGAACACCTTTGAGTTTTTCCCCCATCCCTGAATGCTCTGTAATTTGGGTGTGAATGATTTAAGACCTGTTTGCCTATTTTGTATGTGACATTGCTGTTTATTTCTTTCCATTTCTGTTTGCTACAATTTGTAAGGTGGACAGGCTATTTGTGAACAGGGCAAAATATTGCTTCCTACTATGAATGTACCTTCATAAGTAACTTGGTGGCCTTTACCACTTGATGTGACTTTTAGGGGGAAACACTCACAGATACAAAAACATTCTTCAAGATATGATCACTGTAAGACCAAGAGCCTTAAAATAAGCTGAGTAAAAGATTAAAGATCTCATATGGGATTGCTGAATGAGTAGAAGAAAAAAATGGAAGGCCTAGTTGTCCTGGAGAATTGAAGAGGCAGTTTGAAATCTCTTGATTTTCAGTGTGAGGACTACTATACTTTCTACAGTGTGGAAAAGAAAGAATGCAATGCTAAGGAGTCCTAAACAAGAAGCGACTATAGAGACATAAGAAGTATGATGTGATTGGTGGGAAGGACTCATAACCCATGCAGTGCATTGTTATGTCATTTCCACGCAAGTGGTTCATATTTACAAAACTAAGATGAGTTCTTTCTTTTCTTTTATTCTTTCATTTTAATATTTTAAAATTTGCTTCAATCAAGAGACAAAGTGATTGAAAGAGTTTTCTCAAAAACTTTGTGGCCAGTTTCCTGGTGGACCATTAGGAAAAACACATACTTGGTGAAGTTTTAGACTTAAGGAGAAATATCTTCTAATAGATTGAGTATGCATATAACTGTCTTTGAATAAAGAAGATGCTTATGCATTATTTGAAAAGATAGTTTAAATGAGTAACCTCTAGTAATTGATGAAGTAAAAAGGGTAAATATCCAAAAGGAATGATGTGTAAGGAGAAAAAACCCACTAGTCACTTAAACAACTATAATGACCAAAATAAAATATTAGGTAGTGAAATAGCTAATAGTCTTCACTAGCATTCATTTGATGTGAATCATATTCCTTGATGTGAACTTAGATATGAGATTTATATGTGAACAAGTTGCCCCTTTACCCAAATATTAAGAATTTTATTTAGAGATCTGATGGTGGACCCATTTGATTTTGCTAAAATGTTAAAAATTGGTGCCTAAAATAGAAGACAGTGTCAATATATTGATTTTCACCACAGGGAAATTATTATTTTCTTTGTTTGGGATCAAGAGATAAAGGTAAAATCATGCATAAAAAAAGGAGTTAATTGGTTAATTGGCCATACACTTGTGGGTCCAGTTCTGGGCTCTCTATTCTATTCCTTTGATCCATGTGTCTGTTTTTGTGCCAATACCATACTGTCTTGATGATGACAGCTTTATAGTAGGGGCTAAAGTCTGGGATTGTGACGCCCCCCGTTTTGGTTTTCTTCTTCAATATTACTTTGGCTATTCGGAGTCTTTTGTGTTTCCATACGAATTTTGAGATAGTTTGCTCTCGCTTTGAGAAGAATGCTGGTGTGATTTTGTCGGGGATTGCATTGAGTGTGTAGATTGCTTTTAATGACATTTTAACAATATTTATTCTTCCAATCCATGACCATGGAATGTTTTTCTACTTCTTGGTGTCATCTTCAATTTCTTTCATAAGTTTTCTATAGTTTTCATTGTAAAGATCCTTTACATCTTTGGTTAGGTTTATTCCTAGGTATTTTATGGTTTTTCATTCATTGTGAAAGGGAAAACTTTCTTGATTTCTCTTTATGTTGCTTCATTACTGGTGTATAAAAATTCAAACGATTTATGTACATTGATATTGTACCATGCAACTTTGCTGAATTCATGGATGAGTTCTAGAAGGCTTCTGGTGGCGTCTGTCAGATTTTCCATGTAGAATATCATGTCACCTGCAAAAAGTGAAAGTTTGACTTCTACTTTGCCAATTCTGATGCCTCTTATTTCCTTTTGTTGACTGATTGCTGATGCTAGGACTTCCAGCACTCTGTTAAACAACAGTGGTGAGAGTGGACATCCTTGTCGTGTTCCCAATTTCAGGGGGAAAGCTCTCAGTGCTTCCACATTGAGGATGATATTAGCTGTGGGCTTTTCACACATGGCTTTTATGAAGTTTAAGTAAGTTCCTTATATCCAGACTTTCTCAAGGGTTTTTATTAAGAAAGGGTACTGTTTTTTTTTTGTGAAATGCTTTTTCTGAATCTATCGACAGGATCATATGGTTTTTATCTTTTCTTTTGTTAACATGATGTATCACATTGATGGATTTGCAAATATTGAATCAGTCCTTTAACCCAAGAATAAATCCCACTTGCTCATGATGGATGATTCTTCTTATATGCTATTGTATTTGATTTGCGAGTATCTTGTTTAGTATTTTTGCATCTGTATTGATCAAGGATATTGGCCTGTAGTTCTCTTTTTTTGCTGGGTCTCTGTCTGGCTTGGGAATCAACGTGATGCTGGCTTTATAGAAAGAGATCGAACGTTTTCCCTCTACTTCCATTCTTTGAAATAGCTTGAGAAGAATGGGTATTAACTCTGCTTTAAATGTCTGGTAGAATTCCCCTGGGGAGCCATCTGGCCCCAGGCTCTTATTCGTTGGGAGATGTTTTATAACAGATTCAATTTCTTCACTGGTTATGGGTCTATTAAGATTTTCTGTCTCTTTCCATTAAATTTTGATAGTGCATGTGTGTTTAGAAATCTATCTGTGCCTTCTAGGTTGTCCAGTTTGTTGGAATATATTTTTCATAACAATCTTTTATGATTGCTTGTATTTTTTAGGAATCAGTTGTAATAAATCCATTTTCATGTATGGTTTTCTCTATCTGGGTGTTCTCTTCTTTCTTAGGAGTCTAGCTAGAGGTTTATCAATTTTGTTTATTTTTTCAAAAACCAACTCTTGGTTTAATTGACCTGTTCAATTGTTTTCTTTGGATTCTATATTGTTTATTTCTGCCATGGTCTTTATTATTTCTCTTCTTCTGCTAGATTTGGGGTGTTCTTGCTGCTTTCCTTCTAGATTTCTTAGTGTTCTGTTAATTTTGAAATTGAGCTTTTTCTAGTTTGTTAAAATAGGCCTGGATTGCAATAAACTTTCCTCTTAGTACTGCCTTTGCTGTGTCCCAGAGAGTTTGGATTGCTGTATTTTCATTTTTATTTGTTTCCATATATTTTTCAATTTGTTCTCTAATTGTCTGATTGGCCCAATCATTCTTCAGTAGGTTGGTTTTTAACCTCCACATTTTTGGAGGTTTTCCAGACTTTTTCCTGTGGTTAATTTCAAGTTTCATAGCATTGTGATCTGAAAGTGAGAATGATATGATCTCAATGCGTTTGTATTTATGGAGGGCTGTTTTATGACAGTATGTGATCTATCTTAGAGAATGTGCCATGTGCACTAAGAAAGTGAATTCCCTAGCATCAGGATGCAGAGTTTTAAACATATCAATTAATTCCATCTGTTCTGGTGTGCCATTCAGGTGCATTGTTTCTTTAGTGATTTTTCTGTCTGGTTGACCTATCCATTGTTGTAAGTGGAGTATTAAAGTCCCCTGCAATTAGCACATTCTTATCAAGAAGATTGTTTCTGTTTGTGATTAGGTGTTTTATGTATTTTAGTGCTCCTGAATTTGGCGCATATTTATACTTGTTAGCACTTTCTGATGTAGAGACATTGTACTTTTTATATAATGTCCTTCTTCACCTTTCCTTACTGCCTTTCCTTTAAAGTCCAGTTTGTCAGGTAAGTATTGCTACTCTGGCTTTCTTTTGGCTTCTAGTTGCATGATAGATATTTCTACATCCCCTTACTTTCAGTCTGAAAGTGTCTTCAGGTGTAAGGTGAGTCTCTTGTAGACAGCAAATAGATGGATTTTGGTTGTTTATCCATTCTGCTACCCTGTGTCGTTTGATTGGAGCATTCATTCAATTTACATTCAGTGTTATTATTGAAAAATGTTGGCTTAGATTCATTGTGTTCTCTGTAGAGTTCATGTTTGTATTGATGTCTCTGGTGTCTTATATTCCTTGCAACATTTCTCTCATAGAGTCCCTCTTAGAATTTCTTGTAGGGCTGGTTTGGTGGGGATGGAGTCTCTTACTTTTTGTTTCTTTGTGAAAATCTTTATCTCTCCTTTGTTTTGAATGACAGTCTCGCTGGATAAAGAATTCTTGGTTGCATATTTTTCCTGTTCATCAAAATGAAGATTTCATGCCATTCCTTTGTGGCCTGTCAAGTTTCAGTAGATAGGTCTGTAACAACTCTGATATGTATCCCTTTGTATGTGAGGGTCTTTTTATCCCTAGCTGCCTTCAGAATTCTCTATCTTTATATTTTGCCAGTTTCACGAAGATATGTTGTGCTGACGTTCAGTTCAAGTTACATCTTAGGGGAGTTTGATGTGCCTCTTGGATTTTAATGTCTTTTGCTTTCTCCAGATTAGAGAAATTTTCGGCTGTAATTTGATCCAGCACCCCCTCAGGACCTTTTTCTCTTTCTTCTTCCTCAGGAGCTTCTAGAATACGGATATTGTTCCATTTGATTGTATCACTCAGGTCTCAAATTTTCCTTTCCTACTCCACTATCAATTTCTCTTTCTTTTTCTCAGCTTTCTCTTTTGCTCTAACTGTGTCTTCTAATTCATCTATTCTCCTCCTTGTTTTTTCATTCTGTGCAGTGGCAGCCTCCATTTTATTATTCACCTCTTCTTTAGCCTTTTGAAGGTCTCTAGTCTTTGTATCAATAGCTTCTCTGATGGCTTCCAAGCTTTTCTTAAGCCCAGCAATTAATTTTATGAAAATTGTTCTAAATTATTGTTCAGTTATGTTGTTTGTGTCTGTTTTGAGTAGTTCTGTAGCTGTGATTTCTTCTTGGGATTTCTTTACAGGAGAGTTCTTTTGTTTAGTCCTTTTGGCTGGCTTTCTGTCTCTTGTCAGTTTTAAATGCTCATTTTGCAATGTGAACCTGATAGTATTGGTCTACTAAAGGAGGCTCTTTGACCGTCAAGAACCTGTCGTTTCAGGAGATGTTCTTTTAATGGTGTCTCTCGGTTTTTCTTTTTGCCTCTGATTAATTTATTTCCCTCCTCAGTGACATTTGGGACTTCCCACTATGTGTGCTTTGGCTTGTTTCTTGAGGTAGCCTTGAAAAGGAAAACAGACAGAGGAACTCAGGGAACAAAGCACACAAATGCACAGACAGATCAAGTAAACAAGGAAACCAAAAGGGGAAAGAGAAAAAGAACAGAAAGAAAAAGAGAACAGAGGAAAGGAAACAAAGGAGGTGGGGGGTGAGGGGTGGGGACAGAAACAGCCAATGATAAAGGACAGTCTGAGGGCATAAAGCCTGTGGAGGGGAGAGATAAGAATGAGATAAGGGACAATATATCTAGATGGGAAGAGTTTATCTAAACACAGAAGTGCATAAATGTTGGTCTTTCCCAGACCCCAGGGGGGAAAGGGATAAAAGTAGGAAAAGGCAATATAGAAAAGAGAAAACATGGGAAAAAAATTAAAAAGTAAAAATAATAAGAAAGAGAGGGAAAAAATAGAAAAAACATTAAAATAAATAAAAATAATAAGAAAAAAAACAGCTCTCCAGCATGGATGGGTGTGGTTTAATTTATTTTTATTTTTTTTATCCTTTTATTTTTTTTATTTTTTTTAATTTTTTTAATATAACACAATTTATTTTTTTAACATGTGCAATTATTTTCCGTCATTTACAATACAGTAGTTACAATGACACTCCAAACAGAAAAGCAACGTAAAAAATCAAAACCCCCACTTCTATTTCCTGTAATTAGGCTTATACAGAAATTAATAGGTTAAGTACCAACTAGTTAATCACCTAATTTCACAGCTA
>PISW01013166.1:0-27758 GCA_004023785.1 Mungos mungo
TCTCCTCCCACCCTCTCCACACACACACACACACACACACACACCTGCTCACTAAACAGTCCCCGAGGAGCAGAGTTGGAGGCGTCACATCTGACACCCCTGGGGACTCAGAGAAGCAGGCGGGGTCCTGAAGACACCTGCCAGGGCGGAGAGCCGGGCCCCAGGCCTGGAAACGCTTCCACCAGCAGGCCTCCAGGCGGTGGACGTGCCTCCAGGCCTGAAGGGGCCCAGGCGGTTCCTCAGGAGCCCCCAACCCCACCTCCAGCTGTGAGTCCGAGCGGCAGCTACCCGGCCCCAGGGGCGTGCACGGGCCTCCTGCTGCAGCAGCTCAGACCCCAGGGCTGGCAGGCAGGCAGGGGGGCAGGCGGGCAGGCGAGCAGGGGGACAGGGGGGCAGGCGGGCAGGCGAGCAGGGGGACAGGGGGGCAGGCGGGCAGGCGAGCAGGGGGACAGGGGGGCAGGCGAGCAGGGGGCAGGCGAGCAGGCGGGCAGGGGGCAGGCGGGCAGGCGGGCAGGGGGCAGGCGGACCTCGCTCGCTGCGGGGCCTGGGTGTCGGGGAGGGGCTGAGCCCCGGGAGGAACGCACGTCTGCCTGAGCTCCGTGGGCGCCGGGCCTGGGAGGCTGGGGGTGAATGACCTCCGGGGATCGGGCCTCCCCCAGCCCCTGGCCCCTTCTCAGGTGCGGATCCATACACGCTTTCCAGGGAGCAAGCTCTCTCCTCCCCCTCCAAGCCCCCGGCCTGGACGCCCTCCTGTCCCTGCACAGCGTACCCCCGGCCTGGACCCCCTCCTCCGTGCTAACAGAGGGGAGCTGTGCAGCTGACCAGGGGGCAGAAGCCTAGGCCACTGTGCTCCTCTCTCCTGTGGTATTTAATTATTAAAAGGGCCAGGAGGGGAGCTCGCTGCAGAGGGGGGGCAGGTGCACCTTCGCTACCCACCCCTCCCCAGGCAGCTCAGCTGGGCCCCCCCCCCCCGCCTCCTTCCTGGGAGTCCGGTGAAGGCAGGAAGCGGAAATCCGCCTGGAACTGCCTGGGGCGAGGGGTCAGGCCACCCTCCCCCGACGACGTGGGGTCAGCAGAACCAGGGAGTGGGTGCCGGCACCCCTGCCGAGGGGCTCGCAGGCCACAGGAGGGACGAGTGACTGACACTCCATTCCCTGCCCCGCCTCGCCAGTGGCTACCAAGGCTGACTTCCCTCCACCCCGGGCTCTGCGGGCTCCGCCGGGCGGGGAGGGGGGTGCAGGGCCGGGGTTGGGCGGAGAAACGATCGGGCGGACAAGCGCACTCCTGGGCGACGCACTGGGTGAACGGGGCCAAATTTGGAAAGCCGAGAGCACGCCTCAGGGGGAGAGGGTCTGCCACCTACAAGCCGTGGGACATGGGTCACACATTTTGTCACATCCGGGGCACAGGCCTCAGGAGCTGCATCTCTGGTGAAGCCTGGGCAGGCAGGGGCGAGGTGGACAGGAGGCAGTGGGGGCGCCCTGAAGGAGGGACATTCCGGGGAATGGCCAATCCCACTCCCTGGGGACTGTCACGAAGGAGAGACTGGGTGCGTGGGACTCGGGCTAAGAGCTCCACCTCAAAACCCGGGAATCTGCCCAAGGGACTGCCTGTCAGCGTCCACTGCGGAGCCACGGTCGTCATCCAAATGCTCGGTGGCCCTGGGAGCCCCCGCCAGCAAAGCACCGCTAGTTGGGGTCCAGGGGCGCCATGTGGAGTAGACAGGACAGGTCCGCCACTGCCCAAGTTCAACCCAGACCGGCCTCAGACCCCACAGCCCATTGCTCGAGACCAAAGCCAGGGGCGGCTCAGGCTCAGGCTCGGGCTCAGGCCGCTGGAGGCTGAGTCTAGCGGGGGACGGGAAAGGGACCTTTTCAACAGACAGCCCGACGCGGGGCCTGAGAGCTGAGGCCCCTTCCTGTCTTCCCCTCCCCTCTTGGTGAGAAGAACCGAGGCCCCTCTGGCACCCACCCAGCCTCCCTCATGCCCCTGCCAGCTGCCAGCCGCGGCTTTGAGATAATTGGGGTTTGTATCCTAGGCCAGATTCTTGAAGCACGAGATCTTCTCACACATGCACGTCTTGGTTTGGAATCTTCCGCTGAGGCGGTGCGTCTTTCCCAGGAGCCGCGGGGCTCATCTCGAAGGTGGGATGGGGGGGCTGGGTCCGTTTATGGCCCCACGGACGGGGAGAAGCCCGGCCCGAGGAAATGCGCCCTTCAGCACGCTGGTGCCCAGGCCGGGAAGCTGCGCAGGCCCGGTGCAGAGCCGTCCCCGGGCCGGGGCAGGAGCCCCCCGAGCCGGGGCAGGGGGAGGCTCCTTGAGGGGCGCGGGCACCGGCCCGTAGCCAGCGGGGCCTGGAGAGGACGCCGGGGCACGGTTCACAAAACCAGAACTCGTGGAAAAGTCTGCCTCGGTGAGTCAGAACGCCAGCGCGAAGTTTCCTGGCAGTTCCGGAGAAGGCTTACCTCCTCGGGCAGATTTAGTCCGCAAAAAAAAAAAAAAAAAAAAAAAAATCTTTGTGATTGATTTAATTGCAGTCAAATTTCCATACGATAAAATAAACCCATTTAATCAATTGTGCCGTGATCTCTGACACAGGTATGGATGCCCGTGTCCTCACCACATCAGTACGAGGAATGTTTCCAACCCCCCCCCCAAAGAACAGTTCCATCACCCCCCACAAAAATGCCCTCGTGCCCCGCAGCGCCCAGGCCGGCCCCGCCCGCAGCCTGAGGGGCACTCGGCTCGGCTTTATGCCAAATAGATTCTAGATCCCAGACCGCTTCCCGGGCTTACGTATGGAGCCGGCCGGGCAGGACTCTGGGCGGCCAGTAACAGAACCGAGTGTGAGCTGGCGTGGTGGGGCCGGGGGCGGGGGGGGGGGTTTAAGGAAGGTTACGGACTCACCTACGGGGAAGCCCCGGGAATGAGTGGAGCTGGAGCCCCAAGCGGTGTCCTCAGGGCTTTCCCCTTCTCTCCTGCTTTGCTTTTTTCCTCCACGAATAAACGAAATGGCCAGTCACCAGCAGCTCCTGTTTACAGCCCACAAATTCAGCAGAGGGTGTCCGTTCCTGATCATTATGAGTCCAAGGGCGCCTGGGGGGCTCAGTCGGTTGAGCGTTGGCTTCGGCTCAGGTCATGATCTCCCCGTTTGTGGGTTCGAGCCCCACATCGGGCTCTGTGCTGACAGCTTGGAACCTGGAGCCTGTCTTTGGATTCTGTATCTCCCTCCCTCTCTGACCCTCCCCTGCTCACGCTCTCTCTCTCTTGCTCTCTCTCTCTCTCTCTCTCTCAAAAATAAATAAAACATTAAAAAAATTTTTTTTAAGATGCGTCCCAACGACTGTCCTCACTGGCCCCCAAAGTCACACGCTGCCCCCCAGTGGGGCCTGGGGGTGGCGAGGGGGACCATATCACCCAAACCCCGCAGCCTGAGAGCAGGGAAGACGGGAGCTCAGGAGCAAACCCGGTGTGTCGGCAGCAGGGTGGCCAGAATCCAAGATGGCGCCCCGCCATCCCTGGTGTTCCCAGCCTCCTGTGACCCATACCGTGAGGATGGGCTGGACCAGGAAGCTTGCGCCCACCCCACAGAACGGAGCAGAAAGAATTCGGGATTGTGACATCCATCCTGCCAGGCCTCAACCACAGGTGCCCCAACGTGTGCCATCACCCATGTTCGGCCCCCAGCAGCCACCAGGTCCGGCAGGTCCCCTAGCACACGGGTGAGGTCAGCCTCCATCCTGCCCTGCGGGGACTCAGTGTCCTGTGGGGAAAAGACCACCCATCAGGGCTGAACTGACCCCCTCCCTCAGGCCTTGGGCGGGGAACGCATCGTCTCCTGCTTCCCGCAGGGAGGTGAGGAAGGCTGGCGGGGACCCCGGGATTGGAGTGAGGCCTTGGACACTCGGAGGGGTCACCTAAACCACACAGTTCCCCAGGTGAGTGGCAAACCTCAGACCTGGGAGTGGGTCCTGGGCTCCGGGTCCGGGGTCCCCTCCTTTGCCCCAATCAGGGTGCAGAACACCGGGCGAGCCCACCAGCCAGAGCGTCCAGCCATGCGCACAGCTGTGCGGACACAGTGGCCTCTCTCTCAGCCTCTTCCCTGCGCAGATGGACATGAACTCCAAGATCACGGGGGCTGCTAATGCTCTGAGGGCTCCGTGGCTGTCCCAGAGGGCCTTCCGGAAGGGGGGCACTAACCGGAGGACATGGGAGAGAGGGCAAACCTACCACAGCTCCTTGCGGCCCCCCAGCCGCCTTCTTTCCCTGCGAGGCAGCCCAGGGAGCCAGGGAGGTCATGCCCAGCCAGGCCATTAGCCCCCCCGCCTCCCAGTGGGCGGGCAGGCAGGCGCCTTCTGGCATTTTCTACCTCAAGCTCCCGTTCCAGCCTCTCAAAGGGAGCAGAATGAAGCTTCTTGGAGCATCCAGGATGGAGGAGTCCTCTGAGGTCGGGCTGGGGAGCACTGAGGATGGCTCAGAGCAGCCCCACGGAGGAGGGAGCAGGGACGGGGCGGCGCGGTCAGGGGCCTGGGCCGAGCGCAGGGGCAGGCCACCCCTCCCCGAAGAGCCCAGCGCCCCGTCGGGAGCAGGTGAGAGCCCCCCACTGGCACCATCTGGGTGGTGGTGACAGTCGAGCCCCCTTGAAAGGAGCCCCTCCCCCAGCCCTGGGTGAGAGTCCCGCTCCGCCAGGCAGGGACGTGCGGCACGTGCCTCGACTTCCCTGAGCCTCCGAGCCGGCATCTTCCGAATAAGACGGCTAATGAAGCCCCGGGTGACGACCATTCAGAGTGGTGACCAGTTCATGTCACCCCCGGGGGCCCGCCACATGGGAGCGCTGGGCTGGGGACAGTGAGGGCGGGGACGGTGAGGGCTGGGGACAGTGAGGGCTGGGGACAGCCAGGGCGGGGACAGCCAGGGCTGGATCAGGGGGGCCCAGCGAGCGCGGTTCAAGGAAAAGACACACGAGTGTTTGGGGGACAGCACTCATGAGACAGCCAGGCGATGATGTATTTTCATCAGTGGAAGAACATCACAGGGAAACGGGCAGGGAAGACGCCTTCCGGGTGCAGTCACACGGTCACAGGGACACGCCGGGCGAAGGCGCAGCGAAACGTTTTCCTCTTTGCCATTCGGATCTTTTAATTTTGTTTAATGTTTATTTATTTATGTTGAGAGAGAGAGATTGAGGGCGAGCAGGTGAGGGGCAGAGAGAGGGGGAGAGAGAGAACCCCAAGCAGGCTCCGCACTGACGGCGCTCTGCCCCACGCAGGGCTCGAGGCCACAAACCTGCAAGCCCATGACCTAGGCTGAAAACAAGCGTCGGACACTCAACTGACTGAGCCCCCCAGGCGCCCCTTCCGTTGGCATCTTTTAAAATAAGACAGTTTTAGGGGCGTCTGAGGGGCTCAGTCAGTTGAGCGTCCGACTTTGGCTCAGGTCATGATCTCACAGTTCCTGGGTTTGAGCCCCACGTAGGGCTCCGTGCTGACAGCTCAGAGTCTGGAGCCTGCTTCAGATTCTGGGTCTCCCTCTCTCTCTGCCCCTCCCCTGCTCGCGCCGTCTCTCAAATAAATAAATAAATAAATAAATAACAAAACAAGATGGTTTCACCGTCTCGTGTATGTAACGTGGTGTGTAAAGCACAAAGAGAAATGGGCACTGTTAACGGGAAATGACACATTTGCCTAAGTCTTCCGTGGCCTGGACAGAAATTCACACCGGGCTGTGGAGGACAGGCAGACGGAAGCCAACGCAGTGGAGACCAGACTAAGTCACCGCCGTCAGCACCCATCACTGAGCCTTTGCTCCGGGCAGTCATCGGGCCAGGGGCAGGGCGGGGTGGGGGGGTCATGGAGGGGCTCAAGTCAGACGCAGGCCTGCCCGCGGGCACACAGGCCTCAGGTCGCGCCCGCTGAGCCTGGGGACGCGCCCATTGGAGTGAAGGCGGCTGGGGGAGGAGCCCGTGCCCCCATCTGTTCTCGAAAGGACGCTAATCCCATCAGCCGGAGCCCCAGCCCCGCAACCCCATTCACCCTGACTCGCCCCCTACAGGCCCGGCCGCACATGGTGGGGCTCGGGGCTTCACGGACAACCTGAGGGGGACACAATTCAGTCCGCGGCAGCTGGGATAAAGTCCCCTCTCTCTTCAACCCCCAAACGCCTCCTCTCCTTCCTGAATCGCAATACCTGACCCCACCCCACCCCACCCCTGCCTTCTCTTCATACCGGGGTCCCACACCCCTGGCTGTGCCCCCGCTTCTCAGTTCCCTCCTGGCCCCCGGTCCCAGCCGCCGCCCCCAGGACGCCCCCCCTCCAGTGCCTGTAGTTCTGCGGAGCGGCTCCCGCCCAGGTGCCAGCCGCCCACACCTCGGGCCTCCGGTCCCCTTCCTCTGCCCTCCCCACGCACTCACCCACCCGTTACAACAACCCCCCTCAGAAGGTCCCCCACCCAGCACAGGTGGGGGCTCCCTGCTGAGGGCCACTCCACCTAAAACGCCAGCCCCTCGCGACCTGCACTCTCTCCCCCTGCGCGCTCTGATGTCTGTGAGTGTTTTCTGCGAGAGCTCCTGGCCAACAGCCACTGCCCGCTCCATGTCGCACGGCACCTGAGCTGCATGGTCTTGCTTGTCGGAGCCGAGTCCCCGGGGTGGGGGGCTGGGGACGCCTGCCTTCTTGTCCCTGGCAGCCCAGGACGCAGACCTGCACCGGCCCCGCCGGCCCTCCGGCCCTGTCAGTGGTGTGGGCGTCTAGTGACTGCAGGGAAGAGGCCCCTGGACCCCCGACCAGAGTGGGGGAGGGAGGTCAGGGCTTCCCTGCGGACACCCAGAGGGGTCTGGACAGTGGTGAAGCCCGGGACTCGGGGGACCGGTGCCAAAGGTCGGCGGGGCAGCCGTGTGTAGGTATCCACCTGCGCCCCCCTTGCAGGGACCGGGGCCCCAACACTCTTCACTTAGCGGGGGGTCGTGTGGCCCCTCCGTCACCGGGCCCTGGGGGGGAGGCGGGTGTCAGGGCTCTGCTGGCCACAGAAGGGCCGGGGGAACAGGGTCCCAGCCCCTGAAGGATCCTCGGTCCGTCCTTCACAGCCTCTCCCAGCTGCCCCCCACCTTTCCTGGGTCCCCACCTTGTGAGGCCCCCCTCCTGGGGGAGAGAAGGGATGTCTGTGTCTATTGTGCACTTTCCCCCTGGACTGGGGGCCCTGTGAGGAGGGGCTCTGTCTGCCGCGGCCACCGCGGCACGTGTGTGTGTGCACACGTGCACCTGTGTGTGCGTGTGTGTGAGCGTGTCCGTTTGTGCTGTCTGCGTGTCTGTGTTATTACGTGCGTGTGTGCATGTACGCACTGTGCTGTCCTAGATTTGCCTGCTACGTGTCCAGTACTACGTATGTACCTGGCACGCGGTGTAAGTTTGATTCATACATTTTTTTAAGTTTATTTATTTTTGAGAGAGACAGGCTGGGGAGGGGCACAGAGAGAGGGAAAGAGAGAGGATCCCAAGCAGGGTGTGAGCGGTCAGCCCGGAGCCCCAGCTCAGGGCTCCAACGCACAGACCATGAGATCGTGGCCCGAGCCAACACCGAGTCCGGCGCGTAGCCGACCGAGCCGCCCGGGGGCCCCCGAGTCTGAGGAAGGGCATTCCGACCGAAGCGACGGGGCACCTGTGGGCAGCTGCGGGCCGTGGTCCTGGTGCCGCACAAAGATACAGAACGCAATGGCCTCCCGCCCGGCCCAGGGAACGCCGGACGGGGTGTAGGCTCCAGGGGCTGGGGCGCGGAAGGGCCGAGGGGCTGGAGCGGTCGTGGGGTCGGAGCCTCAGCAGAGGGGAGCCCCGGGGGGGCCCGGAGCCCGGACGTCCCTCCGCTCAGGGAAGCGAGGTTCTGCACAGGACGCCCCTCGGAGCCCCTCGCCCCGGAGACGGTGGGGAAGCGTGTGAGCAGAGCCGGGCACCAGTGTCAGGAGCTAAAGCTCCCGATTCGCACCGTTCCCAGGCGTCGGGTCTGAATTTACAAACACTCGCGTGACGCCCCATCTCTGAGCCGGCAGCCCCCGAGGAAGCCGGGTCCCGGGCCAGCAAGGCCCCGCGGGTCCCCACACAGAAGCCAGTGCCGACCGCGTGGCAGCAGATCCAAGTGTTAGCGATGAAGGGGCCACGGCCCACCGGGCACACGCGGCCAGGACAGCAGGGTCGCCTCGGATTCGTGCCCACTTCCCAACGTTTCAAAAAAGGGGACGTTAAGAGAAACTGACAATGTATTCGTAGCAGATAAAAATATGTGTCGTGTTGTGAAAGGAGCTTCTGACTAATTTATGGAAATTTACATTTTAAATATCTTAAGTGGTTTTCCATTTTTATTATTTTTTTAAATTTTTTAATGTCTAAAAATTTTTTTAATTTTAATGTTTATTTATTTTCAGAGAGAAAGAGAGACTGTGAGTGGGGAAGGAGCAGAGAGGGAGACACAGGATCCGAAGCAGCTCCAGGCTCTCAGCTGTCAGCACAGAGCACGACGCGGGGCTCAAACCCATGAACTGTGAGATCATGACCTGAGCTGAAGTTGGATGTCCAACCGACTGAGCCACCCAGGCGCCCCCGGATCTTTTAAAAAGGAGTGAACCCACAAATTTAAAGTGGCAGATAGAATTGAGGCTTTAAAATTTCGAAGAGAGGACCGTGTGGAGTATGGAGAGTATTATACCAATAAACATGAAACCAGAAAGCGTGAATAATTTTCCAGAAAATAATATTACCCACTCTAACTCGGGAAGAGATTGGAAGCCTGAAGAAACCTAAAGCATTCAGTAAACGGGAGTTGCAGTTTTCTTTTTACAAAGCCATGCATAAAATCACGAACATAAAAATCACCAGGCCAGATGGTTTCACCTTCTGCCAAATCTTCAAAGAAAGATAATCCTTACATGATACAAATTGTTCCAGAGGGTAGGGGAAAAGGCAGTCTCTCCAAGTCATTTTATGAAGCCAGTATAATTTTACAGCTTTGCAATAAAAACAGACAAGGTTAGTAGCAGAGGGGAAAATTACAGGCCAATTTCACTTAGGGACATGGGTTAAAATTCTCTAAATAAAATCAGGATGCCTGGGGGGCGGGGACCAGAGCAAACTGGAAATGGTCTGTCCTAAAAATGTAAGGATGAGTAAACACCGGAAAACTTATCACTACATTTTTACGACATAGACTCAGGGAGGGAAAAAAAGAAAAGTGAGTAAGTAGATCCGGGGGAAAAAACTGTGATAAATCCCATCATTTATGATGAAAGACTCTCGGACAACTAGGAAGAGAGCTTTCTCCCTTGATAAAAGACAATACTACAAACTCAGAGTAACCGTTACATCCAATATAGAAGCGCTAAGATTGGGGAGAAGGTGAGTGTGTCTGCTTCCAACCACTGCTCAGCAGAGTACGCGATGCTCTGGACTGTGCTATCGGGCATGAAAAAGAAGTTAGAGGGATGAGGATCCCTGTGTGGAAGATCGAATTAGTCAACGGAAAACCGACAGGTGTGGTACCGTGAGTCAGGACGCTCGCCTGGTTAATAAAAACACTCAGTCGGTTAAGCATCCAGCTTCGGCTCCGGTCATGATCTCACAGTTTGTGAGTTCGAGCCCTGCGTCAGGCTCTCTGTTGACAGCTAGCTCAGAGCCTGGAGCCTGCTTCAGATTCTGTACCTCCCTCTCTCTGACCCTCCCCTGCTTATGCTATCTCTCTCTCAAAAATAAATAAATAAATAAATAAATAAACAAAACATTAGAAAAAAATTTTTTTAAAAAACCAGCCTTGGTTTAAAAAAAAAAACTGGGCAAATCAGCAGTTTCCCTCCACACCAGCAATAATTAAGAGGAAAATAGAGAGAGAGGCATTCCTACCTCTCACCACAGGGGAGTAACCGGACCTCGACCAGCCCCACCCCCCCCCAAGCGACCAGAAAACTGGAGAAAACATGAGACACAACTGTTTTCAGATATTGGACAAGAGGCGTCCTGGGAGTGTGCACTCGGAGAGGAGAGAAGTGTAAGAGGTGAGCCCTGGGGTCGCCCCGATTTCTGCCAGGGGGCTGCCGTCTGGACGGGGGCCCGGGAAGCGGGAAAAGTCAGGCAGGGCTCGGTGGTCTTCCTGAAGGATGAACCTTCACGGAGACGGCAAGGAGCAAGTGCCGAGTGGCCGTCGGCTCCTCGACGCCCGGAGGTCGCGTGAAGCTAAACATATATATTCACTACACACACACACACACACACACACACACACTCAGCCCACCCCGCCCGACACACACACACACACACACACACACACACACACAGATGCACGCGTGCACGTAGGAACAGAGAAACCAGAATGGAACGTTCTCAAAGAGCCCCACGTGTAAACGGGAACTTGACAAGTCAACAGGGAAAAGACAGGCCGTCTGGGAGACAGTTTTGGGAAAACTGGCTCATACTAGGAGGAAAAATCAGGCTGTATCCTGTCTCTATCCCACATAAAAATAGTTCCAGCTGGATTCAAGACCAAACTCTGAAAGGGAAAAAGTATAAAAGTAACAGAGGAAAACATAAGAGGCGATCGGTTTGATCCCGGGACATGGGATGACTCAGGATCCGAAAGCCACAAGGTTTCGGGGTGAAAACGAATGGGAGCCGATTTTACCAAAATTGAGGGCATCCGGCCACTCGCGTTCACAGCAGAGGAGGCCACGAAACCGAAGCTAGCTCTCTGAGAATGACACCGCGGTGTCTAAAACCAGCGAAGATTCAGACTCCGGGAAGGGGAGGGGAGGGAAGGGGAGGACAGGGGAGGGGAGGGGAAGCGGAAGGACAGGGGAGGGGAGGGGAGGAAGGGAAGGGGAGGGAAGGGAAACCCCCACTGAAAAACGGGCAGCAGCTGTGAGCATGGCTTTGAGAGGGGGAGCCCCAGGGTGGCAGGTAAATGAACTAACACTCAAGTTCACTGTCGTCGGTGAAATGCAAACGTAAACGTCAGCAAAATCTACTGCGTGCCCGTCACTTTGGCAGCAATGCGGAGAGCGGAGGATCCAAGTCTTGGTGAGGGAAGGAGGACCCCCCGTGTGGTGGAAATGAGACCTGGAGCACCACCGGGGCAGGAAGCGGCCATCTGCAGTGAAGCCGGCCAGGGACACGGCCTGTGACCCAGAACGCCCCCTCCTGGAACACCACAGAGAAGTCCTGAGCCAAGTCTGAAGGGGACAAGCATGAGGAGCGTTTTCATGATCCTGGGAATGAAGAGATGGAGAAGTGAAACGGGCCAACACACATGATAACATCTGAAGCCAACGAACGACTTTTCTGCTCAGCCACCTGCAAACACCCTAAAAACACAGCATCGATGCGAAATCACAGCAAGAGCCGTGTGCATTTAAGACACTCAGAGGCAGGGCGCGGGGCGGGGGGGGGCTCGGTCGGCTAAGCGTCCAACTCCTGATTGAGGCTCGGGTCGTGATCTCACGGTCGTGAGAGGGAGCCCTGAACACAGCTCTGTGCTGACAGCACGGCGCCCGCTTGGATTCTCTCTCTCCCTCTCTCTCTCCCTCTCTCTCTCCCTCTCTCTCTCCCTCTCTCTCTCTCTCCCTCTCTCTCTCTCTCTCTCTCTCTGCCCCATGTGCTCACACAAGTTCTCTCTCTCTCTCAAAAAAACACTTACAGGCACCCCCCTTTTTGGAAAGACAGCGAGACGTCCAAGGACGCATGTCAAACAGGTGAGGCAGAGGCAACCTGGGCCGGGGGTGAAGAGGGGACCATGCATAGTGCTTAGCCCGGTTTTGATGGCCTGACGCTCACTGCGTGCTCCCAAGTGACAGGTGTGCTGAAACCTATTTGCGCTCAAGGTGCCATTTAAAAAAAGTTAATTCATGGGGCGCCTGGGGGGCTCAGTCGGTTAAGCCACCGACTTCAGCTCAGGTCATGATCTTGTAGTTCATGAGTTCGTGCCCTGCGTCAGGCTCTGTGCTGACAGCTTGGAGCCTGGAGCTGCTTCCGATTCTGTGTCTCCCTCTCTCTGCCCCTCCCTCACTCACTCTCTGTCTCTCTCAAAAATAAATAAACATTAAAATTTTTCTTTAAAAAGTTAACTCACAGGATTTAAGCATTATAGGGAAACCGATGCAACGCACAGATGTAGAGAAAGCCTTTGGTCAAACTCAATACTCTCCACGGTGGAAAAAGCCAGACTCCAGGGGCACCTGTGTGGTTCAGTGGGTTGAGCGTCTGACTTGATTCTGGCTCAGGTCACACATGATCTCACGGTTCATGGGATCGAGTCCCATCCGTGCTGAGCGCGCGGCCTGCTTGGGATCCTCCCCCTCCCCCCCCTCCTTCACTCCCCCTCACGGGCGGTGCATGCTCTCTCTCTCAGAATGAAGGAATAAACGCATCTTCTCATATTTCAAACCAAGTGCGTGTTGAACAACTTCAGGAATGTGTTCCACAGTGGGGGGCGGGGAAGGGGTCCAGCCTCCTGGGTCACCGCTTGTTGCAAACAGAACCGGGGTGAGATTCCCGAGGCAGGGAATTGGGGTCCCAGGCCCCCGGAAGTCCCTTGGGGCCCAAGCAATGCAGAATCTCATGTCGGTCCATCTTCCCGCCACAGGATGGCCCAGACTCTGCACAGCAGCCCCGGTGCAGACACGCGGGCACGCCGGCCGCGTCCACCTGCCTGTGCGGCCTAGAGGGCGATGGCACGGGGGTCTGGCTGCGGGGCTGCCGCGCGCAGAGCCCCCCTCCTGTATGTGCGCCCTCCACCTGGCCGGGCCCCCCTCCTCCTCCTGCTCGGCACGGTCCCCGCGCCCGCCCTGGACGCCGCCGTGCTGGCCCACGAGGTGCCGCCCCAGGGGCCTGAGCCCGCTGATGGCCATCGGCGCACATGTCTGCCTCCCTTCTGCTTCCCCGTCTGGCACAGGTGTCACCGGCCCCAGCGCCTGTCGGGCACCATGTGAGCCCTGCTCTGGGCGCTGTCCCTGCTGATGAAAGTGCTGAAGTCCTGGCCCCTCTGGGACACGCCATGTTTCATGATGGACTCCGTCTTGGTGTCCTCATTATGGGGTCTTCACCCCGGTGATGATCCTGTCCAGCGCGCCCCTCTTCGTGCAGGTGCGGAGGAGCTGGCGGCGGTGGCGGTGGCCCACGCGACTGTGAGCGGTCATCCGGTCTCCGTCCTGGGGCTCCTCGTCTGCGCCTGCGCAGGGCGTGCCCGGGCCTCTCCTCGTCCGGCTGCACCTGCCCCAGAGGGTGAAGGCTCTGTGCCGACCGGGCGTGCCTGCCCTCGGCCGTGAGCAGTACTGCCAAACAGCCATTGACTTCTTGGCTAGTCCGGGGCTGTGGGAGCCCCTGGGGGTTGTGCTCCGCTGGGCCCTGAGGGAGAAGCCAAAGCTGGAGGGGAGGGGGCACCCTCCAGCAGCACCAACGAGGTGGGGGTCTGAGAGGAGGCCTGCCATCGAAGGCCCCAGAGACCTGCCTCTCGCCCGCTGGGGCCTCTCCCCCACGCCAGTGCCGCCCCCAGCACTGCTGCCCCGTGTCTCACAAGGGAGACCCGGGGTGGTGGGGGGACGGAGGGCAATTTCTTTGTGCGCCGAGGACCTTCCAGTCAGAGGGCGCGTGGAGCTTCGGGCCGGCCTGCTGGCAGCGAGGCCTCCTCGGGCTCCGCGAAGGGTCCGCGCGCTCTCCCCGCCATCAGCTCTTCGTCTGGGAGGCAAGATGCGCTTCTGTGACCTTGCGGCCGGACCTCGAGGCCTTGGGCCTGTGCGGGGGCGGGGGGCGGGGGGGGAGGGGCGCCAGCTCACCACGGGGGCCACGCCGCTGATCTGCCTGCCACCGGGTGTCCCCCTGCCACCTCTGGGTCCTCACGAGCCCTGGCCAGCACTTGACCCCGGGCCCTTGCCTGCGGGTCACCATCCCTGGCAACAGCGCTGTCTGTCTGCTTTCAGGAGGAAGCAGGGGAGCCCCTGGCGGCCTCACTGGAGACACCGTTGACCTTGATGGGACTGTGTGTGTGTAGGGGGGGTGATGGGCGTGCAGCCTGGAGGCAGCTTCGTCCCAGGGACCCGCGTGGCCAGCCGGGCAAGGGTCTGTACCCCGAGCCAGTGCCCCTTCCACAACATGCACTTGTTGGGCTTTGGCCCTAGAGGAAGTCGGGGACCCCTGCATCAGCCTGCCTTGCTCCTTCATCCCCTTTCCTTCCCTCCGCCTCCTGCATCCAGAACACCTGTGTTACTTTTCCCAGCGTGCAATGTCCAGCCGTGCGGCTGGGAGCTTGGGTGGACAGGGCACGTGACAAGGTGCTCCCTGCGGAGCCTTCTGGAACAATTCCCCATCCCGTCCTGAAAGACAAGCTGCAAGCCAGCGGGGACCAGTTCCCCAGCAAGGAAGAGAAAAGTCACTAATAATCTGTAGCCAGTCACCCTGTGTGCGGGAGCAGATCTCCTCCGCTGCGTCTCCCTGCAGGGGGCAGGACGGGCTGCATCTCCCTGCAGGGGGCAGGAGGGGCTACGTCTCCCTGCAGGGGGCAGGACAGGTCCTGAGAGTGGGGTGCTTCTGTGCCTGGGCCTGGGATCCACCCCCTCGGCCACCGGGCACTCACTGACCTGAGCCAGCGGGAGCATGTGAGCCGGGAGCTGGCTTCCCGGGTCACCTGCCTTCCCACCAGAGCCAGCCCCTAGGTCTGCGGGCCCCAAGGAGGCCTGTGGGGTGGGCGGGCCCTTTATCAGTCACTCCAGGCCCAGTACTGGCGTTGCCTGCCATCAGCACTTAACAAGTGCCCCTGTGGATAGTAACTGAGACCCACACAGCGACTGACGGCGGGGCGCTCGGGAAGCCTGGTTTTGCCCGGCGTCACACGCGAGGGCACAGGACCGTGAGACCACCCGACGGCTCACGACACACGCCAGGCCCCTCGGCCCTCCTCCTCCCTGGGCAGTGGCCGTGGCCGGTGGGAAGCAGGTGGCTGGAGGAGGAGAACCTCCCTCCCGGGGCAGCTGCGCGGGGCGGGGGACACTGGCGATGGCTCACGCAGTCACGTTTCCACGCAGCTGTCAGCACGGTGCGCACCTGAGGCCGCATCACCTCCTACGCCGACTCCTCCTCCGTCACTCTCGGGCTCAGGCCAGGCGGCACCGGTGTGACCACAGGTGGGGGGGGGGGGATGTCCGGCTAAGGAGAGGCTGCGCTGACGCTGCCCGCAGCCCGCGCTTCCTGGGGACGCTCCGATGCGGTTCGCAGTCACCGCTGCGTGTCCCTAGGCCATCGCCCGCGAGTGTCGCCAGCCGCGCGGGTAGTGGCTGGTGGGGAAGAAACAAGATCGGGCTCCCGCGGGACCGGAATCGTCTGTGGGAAAGGCCTCCAATCACCAGACGCGGAAAACCGGATGGGGTCCCCCCGTGGGGCTCTGCTCGCTCGGGCAGTGTGTGTAATCATAAAACATGCCGAACCCTCTTTTTTGATGAAAAACGTGCAAAATACAGTGTCTCAGATGCCCTGCCTTCGGAGGCATCATCTTGGAGCCGGAGCGAAAGCTGCAACGGTGTCGCCCTGCACAGGTGCGTGTTTCCTGCGCCCCGGCTCTCGGCGCTTTAAGAAAATTTTTAATGTTTTTATTTATTTTTGAGAGAGAGAAAGAGAGACAGCGTGAGCAGGGGAGGGTCAGAGAGAGAGGGAGACACAGGATCTGAAACAGGCTCCAGACTCTGAGCTGCCAGCACAGAGCCCGATGCGGGGCTCGAACCCACGAACTGTGAGATCATGACCTGAGCCGAAGCCGAATGCTTAACCGACTGAGCCGCCCAGGCGCCTCTCTCAGTGCTTTTAAGTGAATGTGACTGACCAGTGAGGAGAGACCCGGTGATCCTCTGTCTTCTCTGCGGAGAACACCACCGCCTTTGCTGGATCAAGAACTCTGGGGCCGTGAGTTGGGGGAGGGGTACGGGGGGGTGAACCTCGCCTCCGCCGCTCGCCAGCTGTGCGGTCTCTAATTCTTCAGTTCACAAAGCCACCCGAGTCCTCCGCTGTGGGGACAATGACGCTCCCAAGGCTCCAAAATGCATTCTGGAGCTGGAAGGAAAACATGGGCCGTGAACAAAAAGAAAAGATTGTTCATATTTGGAGGATTTCCCCCCAAATACGGAGAAATTATAAACCTCTGATTTAAATGAATAAGAAGGGGACCTTCTTTGGTTATCTTTAATTGTGTTTATTTATGAACAAGTAAGAGAGAGTCCGGATTAAAATTAATGGAGTGTGGGGGGCGCCCGGACGGCTCTCCATCAGCTCAGGTCACACTCTCCTGGTCATGGGATTGATTCCATGCTGGGCGAGGAGCCTGCTTGAGACTCTCTCTCTCTCTCTCTCTCTCTCTCTCTCTCTCTCTCTCTCTTTCAAAAATAATTTAAAAAATTAAGGGACTATGAATTTCTTTCCAGAAAGTTTTCAAAACTGTTGACATATGAAAAAGCCATCAAAGAGTGTACAGCAAAAAAATGGTAGATAGAACAGTGCATCTGTTTTCTGTGTTTCGCATTATTTGTGTTGCTTGTCGCTTTTAAAAATCTACAGTTGGTGCGTCTGGGGGGCTCAGTCGGTTATGCGTCCGGTTTCGGCTCAGGTCATGATCTCACGGTTCGTGGGTTCAAGCCCCACGTCAGACTCTGTGCTGACAGCTCAGAGCCTGGAGCTGCTTCAGATTCTGTGTCTCCCTCTCTCTCTGACCCTCCCCTGCTAGCGCTGTCTCTGTCTGTCTCTCAAAAATAAATTAAAAACACTAAAAAATTTTAAAAATAATCTACAGTTGCTGCAATTTCTCTTCTCGCTTGACATAGGGGTGCCTGGGCGGCTCAGTCCTTTAACCGTTTGAAATAATTAGTCATCGTTGATTCTACCTTTGTATTTATGATTTCATATCCTTTTACTTAAGGGGCGTCCCCCTCTTGCTGATAAGCTTTGGTCTCCACAAACTCTGTCCCTGGATGGAGGACAGAGGAACCCCAAACTCCAGGATGGTCAGCAGGACCCACGGGGGTGACCACAGAGCTGCCATATGCCCCCCGGAGAGTAGGAGGGAACCCCAAGACCACAGAGTAGGGGGCTGCACCTGACGGCACAGGATGCCTCGGGACAATTCTAATCTCTGATCTCTTGATTTGAGATCTGGACTGAAATTTAGGGGCCTCTATTTCAGTGCTGGAGGAAATCTTTTTTTTTTTTTTTTTTTGGCTGGACTGGAGGCTGAGACTGATTCGGGAAGAAAAACAGAAAAACACACCTCACAATGCACTTCTGCAAATTGCTGAATCAGAATATCATTCGGGTTCACACGTCACGGGTCTGTTATTCATTCAGCAAACACTGACGGACTCACTGTGAGCCAGGCATTGCTCACAGGCAGCTGCACGTTTGTCCGTGGAAAACGAGTCATCAAGAGGAATCCAAAGGCCAAAGGGGAGGTGCTGACCCTGAAAAGAAACCCCTCCGTGGGCTTCTCCTGCCGAAAGGCCTCCCTCTGCCCCGTCTCCCTCCAGCCCTGCAGAGAACCGCCCCTCCCAGGGGGACCATAGTCCTCCTGCCTCTCCCGCGGGGTCATCCCCGCCTTGGGCCAGCGCCCCACCTGAGCCAGGCCAGGCAGAGGGCAAAGCAGGAATTCCATACTCGATGAGTCAACGTCTGGCTGATCTGTGTAGGGCTGGGTTTGGGGGAGCGATCGGTGGAGGAGGGCACCGAGCCCCCCAAGACCCAGTGGGATGTGACCGCGCGTGTGGACCCCGTGCCCACGCCGGAGGCTGGCTGCAGTCCTAGGCGTCTGCAGCGCGGGCTCACACGACCCCAAAACTCACGCAGGCCAGCAGCCCGGATGACACACAGCCCTCCGCTTAATGTAGGCGGAAGGACCCAGAAGACCTCAGTAGAAAGGAAGGAGTCTAGCCTCCCCCTCCACCCGCCACGGCGCCAGGAGAGGACCCAGGGGCGTTAAGATGCACACGGGAAAGGCCGCGTCTACACATCCCCAAAAGGCTCCGCTCTAAGGGGAGGCGTGGGTTTTGGTGCGTGAATTAGGAGAAGGGCATGTGTGGCCGCACTGCTGGGGCGGGTCCTGACACCCGCCCCCTGTGCAGGGGACCCCCCCGCCCCCCTGCCCCCAGCCTGCTCTTTCAGCCTGTTCGGTGGGGTTTTTTTAAGGTGCACGACATCCTGACTTGTTCTACACATCGTGACGTGACGGTCCACACGTCTGTCACCTCACGGGATCCCCGTGTCCCTGCGCGGCTGTAAGGTCACCCAGGGGCGCCTGGGGGCTCAGCGACTTAACCATCCGGCTTCGGCTCAGGTCATGATCTCGTGGTTCGTGGGTTCAAGCCCCGCGTCGGGCTCTGTGCTGACAGCTCGGAGCCTGGAGCTGCTTCAGATTCTGTCTCCCTCGCTCACAAAAATAAATAAACATTTAAAAAAATTAATAAACAAAGGAAAAACCACTCCAGACACTTCGTAGCAACTCTCAGGGTCACGGTACAGCGCCGTTAACTCTGTCATCGCGTGGGCATCACAACTCCAGGACTTACTGGTCTTACCGCTGGCCGTGGGCCCTCTGACCCGCAGCCCGCAGCCCCGGAGCCCCGGCCTCCGCCCCCAGGAGTTCCACGCGTTCGGATCCCACGTGTCCTTAAAAAAATTAGATAAGATCCGATCCTCTCCCCACGGACCCCTGGGTTGTCCCCACGTCTCCGCAGCTATGAGTGCCATGACACTGACCGCGGCTGCAGGCGCCTCTCGGAGACGCTGACTCCGTTTCCCCTGCGGAAATTCCCGGAAGTGGGGGGGCCGGGACGTCGGGAAGCCCTCACTTCGATGATCTGAGGGACCTCCTCGGGGTTTCCCTCAGTGGGGTCCAGGCTCCCAGTCCCGGGGTGTGTGCGGCATCTTTAGCCACAGAAGCCAAAGGGGCCCCTGCCTGCAAACGCTTTGTTTCATCACACAACTAAGGGTGTAGACATGGCCCTTACTGGGTTGAATGGTGTCCCCCCAAAATTCATATTCTCCTGGAACCTCAGAACGTGACCTTGTTTGATGATGAGGTCTGCAGACCTAACCGGGTAAGAGGAGGTCACGCCAGCCTGAGGGGCCCTAACCAGTGACCCATGTCCTGACAAGACGGCCCTACGAAGATTCACAGGGACACAGAAAGGAGAGGCCACGTGAGGGCGGAGGCAGAGCTTGGGGTGGGGTGACCTCACCGAGGACGGCCTTGGGGGCCTGGGGACCCCCGGGAGCCGCCAGCAGCCAGGACAGAGGCACCAGATTCTTCCCAGGGGCACCGGAAGGGACCACCCTCCCAACACCTTGCTCTCAGACCGCTGGCTTCCAGAACCACAGGAAGATGAATTCCCCGCGTTTAAAGCCCCGGGTTTGTGGTCATCTGCTGTGACCGCCCCAGGGCTGACGTGGGGCTTCCCGATGCCCGGGGACCCCGGAGAGAAGCCACGCTCGGCCGCCTCCCCCGCTCGCGGGGCGCCAGGAATTCGGCGGCTTCTCCAATCAGTATCTTTCTGTTTCTTTTTTCTCCTCTTTTCCTGAAGTCGACGGGGCTGACTGTGACTATCTCTTACTCTTGTCGTTCAAGCACCCGCGTTAGTAAAGACGCCAGAGGCTGCGCAAACACAGCCGACAGCCAAAGTGGACCAAAGGGGAAAGGAACGGAGTGGCTCTTACAACCAAAAACTTGAAAACATATCTGGCTTCAGGCGCGGATGGATCCAGGGGTCATCAGGACCTCCACACCGGCTGGAAGCTTCACCCTGCCCACTCGTTGCTGCCACAACGGGCCCCCCTCTCAGACCTCCACTCTGCCTCGCTCTGCAGCCCCCAGGAGAGACCTTGCACCCCAGGACCCCCGGGACTGACTCTTTCTGGATAAATTAGATTCTAGTCCTGCTGAGCCGGCTCGTCCCAAAGTAATCTCACAGCCGGGAGGCTGGGACACTGGGCTTGTCCCCGCTGGGAGAGGGACACACGGGGACCAGAGGTGCGGCCTCTGAGCACACAGAGTCCATCCCCTCCTTGGGTCCAAATCAAAGCCAAGTCTCCGCCCCCCTCCCCCCACGGCCCCTGCAGACCATGAGGCCCCGCCGCGCCCCAGCTCCTGGCTCCCCCAGGCCTGTATCCAGCTCAGCCCCCCATTCGCGGTCTGGGGTGGGGCTGAGCTGAAGCTAACCTTCCCGTCGAATGTCGAAGAATGTGACTCACCGCACAGACTGTCAACAGTGCGCTGTCCCCCAAAAATCAGGACGTCCCAGCAAATCCAACGGCACGCTTCACACATGCGCAGAGGAGGGGTGGCCGTTTGGTCACAGTAGGCCCATGGCCGGCCGGAAGTCAGCCCAGCCCTGCAGCCGTCCAGGGCCGCCCCCCTGCATCCCAGGTCGTGTGGGGGTGTCTGCTCAGGGATAAAAGTCACTGCTTCTGCATGTAGGGGTTGGTGAGTTCCTTTGGGACTTGATTTCTGTTTCTCCAGTAGGGCTCATCTGGCCTGTCCGGTCCCCAGGTCACAGCTGAGGGGACAGATGGCTCTTACAGCTGGGACAGCGTCCAGCTCCCCAGGCAGGAAGTGCGCACAGGGGGACGTCCCCGGGTCTGGCAGGACTCCCTCTTTCACTGTGTCCGCCGCCCCCTCCGGGCCCACGCCACGGGACTCTCGGCCCCCCTGAATCGCTGACCTCAAAGGCGCAGAAGCACCTCTCTCCCCACGGCCTTATTATTCCGCTTTTCAGAAGGCTCAGCTTCCGGGAGGCTGGCGTGGCTCCTGCGGGACCTACCGGAAAGGCCCAGAAGCCTCTGCAGTCCTGACCTTCCCGACCCATATTCCCAAGGCTCTGTTAGGGGCTGCATTGTACCGCCCAAATCCTAGGTTGGAGTCCTAACCCCAGCACTTCCGAAAGTGCCTATATTTTGAGATAGGGCCTTCAAAGAGATGCTGAAGGTGACCTGAGGTCACCCGGGGGGGCCCTGATCCTGTGTGACCGGGTCCCTGTAAGAAGAGGGGAGCAGGACACGGACACACACGGAGGGACGGCCCCATGAGGACGTGGGGAGGACGGCCGTCCACACACAGGAGAGAGGCCTCGGAGGACCCGGCCCTGCCCCCGCCTGGACCTCGCGGCCTCCAGGACCAGGGGACAGGGGAGCAGGTTGTGTCACCGTCTGTGATATTAGTGGGGCGGCTTGAGCGAGCTCAGTTACACGGCGTGAGCATGACGCTCGGAGTGCACGCAACGTAGCGAGGGCCGCTGACGCCGCGCAGGCCCCATGGGTCCCTCCGCTGGGTTTGCCGCGTGCAGACCCCCCACGAGTTTCCAGGAAGCAGCCTCGGTTCGGCCCCCGTCGTTACAAAAGCTCGATCAGCGCAGTCCTTCCCAGAGGCTAACAGGCCTCACCGTCAAGATGTGCACCGGGGGCGCCAGGGGCTCGGTCGGTTAAGCGTCCGGCTTTGGCTCAGGTCATGATCTCACGGTTCATGGGTTCGAGTCCCCATCAGGCTCTGTGCTGACAGCTAGCTCAGAGCCTGGAGCCCGTCTTCGGATTCTGTGTCTCCCTCTCTCTCTGACCCTCCTCTGCTCACACTCTCTCGATCTCTCTCAAAAATAAACAAACATTAAAAAGAATTTGTTTCAAGGCCCGAAAGGTGTTGTCTCACGGGTCTGGGGAACGGAGTCTGAGGTGACGGTGCCGGCAGGACCGCGCACCCTCCGCGGCGCTGGGAAAGGACCAGCATCTCTCCAGCATCTGGATCTGCCTGCATCTCGGTGTCCCAGCCCTCCATCTTCACGTCGTCCTTCCTCCGGGGCAAGGACCGTGGTCACATTGGATCCGGGCCCACTCATGGCCTTGTCACATCTGCAAAGACCCTATTTCCAAGTAGGTCACAGTCGAGGGTCCTGGGCGTGAGGCCTCCCAATGTTTCTCTTTTTGAGGGACACGACTCAGCCCACAACACTCGTGGGGCCATGACTGCCTCCCGCACCCCCACCGAGGACTGTCCGCCGTCCGAAGGCAGGAGACGGCCCGGCTGCTCTCTCCATCACCCCCCGTGGGACCACCTGACCCGATTCTCACACGGGAGTGACAGAACCAGGGGAGGGACGCTCAGACCCACCTGCAGGGTGAGCCAAGGCCGCTCAGCCCAAGTTAGAGCAACGGCAGAACCGACACAGGGTCCCAGGGCTCCGGCCTCCAGGCTTCAGGGTCTGCACTGCAGGCCCCGCTTGAAGGAACCTCGGAGAACTGGAAATACCACAGACCAGCGCCGGCAGCCCCTCTGAGCCCACGCCACCCGACACACACACACACACACACACACACACACGTGCGCCCCGGGCCGCAGCTCTCCGCTGTCCCTGAGGGCTCGGTGCTGCACTGTCCTGGGCGCAGGGGCCCCTGCTCCGCTCCTCCGGGTCCCCACAAAGCCAGGCCTCCCCCAGGACAGGAGCCGACGGGGCTGCAGCTCAGGGCCGGCCCGCCTCCGCGGGCCTCCCGACTCTGCACGTTTGTACCTCGCACCCCTCTTCCCGCTCCTGGGACGATGGGGATCCTGACCCTAGGATAGGACTTCCGGGAGCATCAGGGGACCGAACTGGTCCTGGCCCGGGAAGCGGCATGGACAGCGGTTCGTGGGCGGCCGGCACCCTAGTCCGAGGACGGACACGGGAGCAGCAGCCGCGGGAGATGGAGACCGCAAGGTGTGTGCGGCGGTCGGGAGCGCACGGCGGCCCGGCTTCGACTCTGCCCTCCGCCGCTCACTCATTCCCCGGGGGACCCTGGCCGCCCTCTGACCTTGCCGGTGTCCCCTTCCCTTCTGGCCACGGGGACAGCCCCTCGCGGGGTGCCCGGGGACAGGCCGGCCCAAGCTGTCTGAGCGCGGGAGGCTCCCAAGCAGAGAGCGGACCGCCCCCCTCCTCAGTCCCGAAGACACAGTAAGCTTCTGTTTGTTCAAAGAAAGAAGACAAAATAGGGGGGGACTTTTCCTCCCTCTGCCTCAGTGGAAAGAAAGGAGGTGGGGAAACTGACTCGTGGGGGGAGCTGATTTCAGGCAATTTTCGTTCTCCTTTAGACTCCGCCCCGCCTCCAGCGCAAACAACAGAGGGACTAAAGCTCCTTGCACCCCGCAGGCTGTCCTGAGGTGGCTGTTTGTGCTGGAAAGCGAGGCAGAGGCGCGGAGCCAGCCTCCCGGGCCCAGCAGGGGCAGGGGGCCGAGAACATTCCTCCACAGCCAGCCTCGGGCCGGGGGCGGGGGGTGTCTTCGGGCAGGTGCCCCGCGGGACGGCCTCCGTGGCCTGTGTGTGAGGCTCTGAGCCGCCCTGACCGTGCTCCCAAGGGCCAGTGGCCGCCACACAAGGCCTTCCGCGGCCAGCCTCGGGGCCGTCACGTGTCAAGTTCAGCGTGAGGAGCGCGGCCCGGGGCCCCACCGGTAGTTAACGCGGCCCACGACTGAGGTAAAGCATCCTCGACTCCATCAGGGTGACGCCTCGTGCAGAGGGGCGCATGGACCAGATGGCACCCCCAAGACACGTCCCGCGTCCTAAGCCCAGATCCTGGGGACACAGCCTTATCTAGAAAAAGGTGCTTTGCTGATGGAGTCCGGTAAAGGATCTCACGACAATCAGATTGCCCTGGATTACGGGGAGGACCCCAAACCTGGACAGGTGTCTTTCTGAAAGATACACAGGAGAGAGACCTTGGGGGGGGGGGCAAGGCTGCATGACCACAGAGGCTGAGGCTGCAGCACCGAGGCCACAAACCAAGGCCCCCCGGAGCCCCCAGGAGCAGGAGGAGTGGAGAGGGATGCCCCCCAGGATCTACACCTCGGCCATGGAGGATGTTTGCCCAGGAGCCGGCCCTGGCTCTCCTCGCCCTGTGGGTCACACTGAGGCCTCCTCTGGGGTCACATTCCAAAGTTCTGTCACCGGCGTTGGCCCCCGGCCACCGTTAGCCCCGAAGGGGCCGGAGCGCCCCAGCGCACACACCTTCCAAGGAAAGTCCTTCCTGACTTGCTCCCCGGTCCCCCCTCTGACCCAGACTGTCGCATCTCCCTGCGGACCCCAGGGCGCGGCAGCCTCGAGGGTGGGGCCCCGAACACGTGTCCTGGAGAGGGGACCCCAGCCCCCTGTGGGCCTGTGTCGGGTGTGGTGGCTCGGGCCGGCACACAGAAGGGCCCTGGGGGCGGGGAGCTTCGGGCCCTGCATCTGCCTTCTCAAAACTTGTCACCATGTTGTCTAAAATTTGTGTTGGTCCAAGTGAAGTCCAATAGGACAGTGTGACATCTGCTAGGGACGCACGGCTGGGGCTCCAGGGGTCCTGTCTCCCAGTGGCGTTCACCACCCTGCCACGGGGCATCTCGCTCTCTTCTCTAGTCTCTGAATCCCCTTGAGGTTGTCGGCCAGAGGGACAGGTGGCAGAGCACCCCATCTCCCCACCCCTCACCCCGCGAGGGCCACTCCACCTCTGACCACCCTGCCTGGCTGCACGGCTTCCGCAGTGGAGAAGCGCAGCCCGGAAGACAGGACCCAATGGGTGCTGGGAGGGGAGGGGCGTCCGGGGCCACGGGGCCCGTCAGGACCATGAGTCTCTGCGCCAGCCCCCTTCACCCAGAGACCTGCACACCAGAACGGGGAGCAGGGGTGGGCTCCCACCCTGCTGGTTCAGTGCTCCCCCAGGAGACACACCCCAACCCTCCACAGACCATGCATACAGCAGGCATTTAACATGTGCTTGACCCAGTGAGAATAACACTACCGGCTAGCAAGAGGCAGGACATCCTGACTTCCTTCCCTCTCCTTTGGGCCCTTTCCCACCTCCTGCACAAGCTCCTGGGCGGCAGCAGTCACACCCACAGGCTGCAAGCGCCCCTGCCTCGCCCTCACCCACTTACTCCAGCCCACCAAGCATCTGCCTCAGGGCCTTTGCACTTGCTGTGCCCGCTGCCGGGAATGCCCCTCCCCAAGCTGTGCACACAGCTCTCTTCCTCACTTCCCGCAGGTCATTGCTCAAAAATCACCTCTTCAGAGAGGCCTCTCCTGATCACCTGACATAGAACAGTGTAATTCATGGGGCGCCCACGTGGTTCAGTCAGTAAGGCATCGGACTCTTGATTTCAGCTCAGGTCATGATCTCAAGGTTAGTGGGTTCAAGCCCTCCCTAGGGCTCTGTGCTGACAGCCTAGTGGGGCCTGCTTGGGATTCTCTGTCTCCCTCTCTCACTGCCCCTCCCCCGCTGGCTCGCTCTCTCTCACTCGCTCTCTCAAAAATAAATCTTTTTAAAAATGTGATTCACGGGGCGCCTAGGTGGCTCAGTCAGTTAAGCGTCCGGCTTCGGCTCAGGTCATGATCTTATGGTTCGTGGGTTTGAGCCCCGTGTTGGGCTCTGTGCTGACAGCTAGCTCAGAGCCTGGAGCCTGTTTCTGATTCTGTGTCTCCCTCTCTCTCGGACCCTCCCCTGCTCGCACTGTCTCTCTCTGTCTCTCAAAAATAAATTTTAAAAAACATTAAAAAAAATTTTAAAGCGTAACTTAAAAAAATGTGATTCACACGCACATACCCCCCTCAACCCTCCCTCCCTGCTTCATCCCCCTGGTGTGTTCACCACTAACCAAACATGTTTGCATGTTCACCCAGAGGCAGGGGCCGTGACCATGTTGATCACTGCCATGCTCCAGGCCTGGGACGATGCCGGGCAGAGAGGGGCCCAGGACATGTTTGTGGAATTCCCACTGGCAGGCACATTGTGGGAGTCCAGACAAGGGACGGAGAGCTCAAGTCCAGAGTCACAACCCAGAGGGCCCTTCTCAAATAAAACACCTAAGCGTCCTCCCCCACACCTGTGTGGGGCACTGTTCCTGTGGGCACATGTGTGTGCCTGGGTCGATAAGAGAGAGGAAGGAGTGTGTCTACCTGTTGGTGTGCATCTGTGAGTGCAAGTGTGTCTGCAGTACAAAACCCACACTGCCTTCAGCTGGTGCCAGCCACTGGCCCCCAGCTAGTTCTTGCATCTGTGAGTCTTGTCCTCCCCTCTATGGGGCAAACTCCCTGAGAAGAGGGCCTGACTCTTCAGCCTGGCCCAACGCTGATAGGAAAGGCTGACGTCCATTAAAAAAAAATCTGACTTCCAGAATGAAAACACAAGTCCATGAATGAGGCGTTACCTTGCCTTATCAATTTGGAGATGATGTTATTAGGAGCATACAACTTTGGAAGTGTCATAGCATCCCAGAGAGTTGGGGCTTTGGAGACATATTATGAAGTTACCGACCTTGATCCTAGTCATGTGATTCCTTACAATCTGTTTTGTCTGGTATTAATTTGGCTCCACCAGCTGTCTTTCGGTTGGCACTTATATCTTCTTGCCTCCTTTGACTTTCAACCTTTCTGTGTTCCTGTGATCTGTCCTCACTTGTAAACAACTGAGAACTGAGTTGAGTGGCACTTTTAAAAATTAAACCCACCACAACCATGAGCATGCCCGCATCCTAGACCCCCCGCCCCACCCAGGAATCAGTCCTAAAGGGTTGACCAGGCGAGCAAGTGCGGAGGCCCCGCCCTCACTAGCTGTTACAGGGATCGAGGGAAAGGACTGGCTGTGGCCCTAGATCCCTCACCACTGTCCTGGGTGCCCTTGGGCCCATCTTGCACCCTCTCTGAGCTGTCTTCTCTTCTCTATAATGGGAACAATCCATCCTCTACCAGTCTTCTATGTGGGAAGGACTCCCAGTCGCGCATCCAGCCATCACTGGGCACTGAGAAGCATTATCCCAAAGGTGGAATCCTGGATCTCCCCAGTGAGGGGCCCGTGGTGGGTCAGAGCTGCGTGGGCACAGCCCCGCTCGGCCCGAGCCGTCCCAGGCCCTCTCCATCCTGTCCCGGGTGCCCCTAGGGTCAGGTAAAGGATGTCAACCCTCAAGGAGACTTCCAGGCTCCCAGAGGATGAGCTCTCATCCCAAATAAGGCCATGACTTACTTGGCTCTTGCCACACCTATCCGTCATTCTGTGTGGCAGCGCTGTACTCATCCTTGACTGGGGAATTCCGCTTCAGACTGGGGGAGCTCGGGGCTTGCTCATGGAGAGTAAACAGAGGGCAGTCAGGACGGCTGAGGGCGCCCGATGACCGGGAGAGGTCAGGACGACTGACTGGTGGCGGCCAGGATGATAGTACGCCACCTCCCCTCCAGTCCACTCTGCTGCCAAGACCCGCTCCCCCCAGAGGCTCCTTTCGCCTCTTGTGCCGAAGGGAACATCGTTGCCTTTTCCAGACCTGGCACACTGCGGTCTGACTGGGGCAGAGCCAGGAGCACGAGGAAGGGGGAACTGCAGAGAGAAAAAGACAAATGGCCCGTCATCTTACTAAGCCTCCCTCTCTCCCCAGACTCCTGTCCCTTCTCAAGCAGTGATGGGGAAGCGGGGAGAAGGGAAGAAAGGGCTGCTTCCGAGAGCCCCAAGGCCCTGCGATGAGGATGCAGAAGCATCTCGGGCCCCACGAGGGAGCCCCACGGCCGCCCTGGCACAGGGACCACCTCGCAGAGCGCTCAGCCCTCGGAGTGACCCGAGGCTGCCTCTCCTCCGGGCCAGGGTGTTGGCCCTGCACACACAAACCTTGGTCACAGGGAGAGGGACGCGAGTCAGCACCCTGGGCAAGCCCCACGCAGACCACTCGGCCCCGCCCCGCCCCACGCCCAGCACCCACCCTATCAGGTCCTTCCATGTAAGCCACGCCCCGG
>PISW01013167.1:0-27720 GCA_004023785.1 Mungos mungo
CAGATTAATAACTTTTCCAGGCATTCCAAATGTCACTTGCTGCTGCCAAGAAAGTAATCCTTGACTACTCCACCCTGACCCTGAACTTGGCTATCAGTCTGGCTATCACATGGGACAAGATTTGGAAAAAGATTTGAGCAGAACATAAACATGTTTTTAATAAATTCTGAGCAGCAGGCTGTCTGCTTATAGAAAAAGTCTCTTTGTCAAAGGAAGAGCATATTTTGTGAAGGTGCTGACTTGCTCAAGAAGGCTTGTGTCTACATCTCTTTTCTCCATAATGACATCGTCTATATTAGAATTATACCCCAAATGATTTTTCCCTCCATTTACATTATGAAATCAAAATTTTATTTTATTGTATTTTAAGTTTATTTACTTGAGAGAGAGAGAGAGAGAGAGAGAGAGAGAGAGAGAGAGAGAGAGAGAAAGAGAAAGAGAAAGAGTAGAAGGGAGGGGCAGAGAGAGAGGGAGAAAGAAAATCCCTAGCAAGCAGGTTCCACACTATCAGTGCAGAGCCTGAGGTGGGGCTCGATCTCATGAACCACGAGATCATGACCTGAGTCAAAGCTGGAGGCTTAACCGACTGAGCTACCCAGGTGCCCCAAATTTAAATTTTAAGAATTCACTTTAAGTAATTGGCTTTTAGAAAATAAAGTCGAAATGCAGAAGAGTTGTTAAGATACTCTAGTTTGACGCTTCATTTTATACCCCGTCCTGGCTATTTTTTGTGACATGCTATTTAACTTCTCTGCATCTCCATTTCCTCATCTGAAAATGACAATTGTAATAGTTCCTGCCTCCCTGGGTTGCTGTAAGAATTTAAAAAGTTAACATCACATAGCAAATCAGTATGTCACAAAACAGAAAAACACATAACAAATGCTCAACAGATATTTTTGGTAGTAATTGTCATTTCTTACTTATGGTAGATAAGGAGACCAGTCCTAGATTCAAACAAATGTGCTAGATAATGGTATTTAAGATTTCAGAGCAAACAGATCCAGGGTTGTTTCTTAGCATAGCATCCAGATGGTAAACCAGGCTAATACAGAATCAGAATCACGCCATAGGTTTGCTGGAGTACAAATCGCAGTCCAGCTCACTGGGGATGTTCTAGGGAGCAAGACGGAACTCCTGGCCCCAAGTTGCGTCATGGTATCATCAACTCTGGACGGATCTCGAATGCCAATTTTCAGCCACTGTTTGGAGGTGACAAAGCTCTTTCATAAGACTATCAGGATAAATCCTAGGAGTCCATATGCTGATGATTGCAAATGCAAAAAGCATAGCTCCCACATAGTTCCAGTAGGACCACAGGTTGACAAAGATTTGGCTCGTCTCTCTCTTAGAGTGGTCCTTGGTTACTGTGGAAGTTAGGACCCCTCCCCCTTTGCATCCAGAATGACTTGCTTAATAAAGCAGAAGTTAAGTTGTAAATTATTTCTATTTGGTAGTTTCGAGCATGGTCTTTTACTGATTTCTAATCATTCATGAAGAAATGCTGACAAAAAATTAAATATGTAAACAATGCACTGATCATAAACAAGATATTTAGGCCAAAATGTTTTTTTAATCATAATCGGTGAAAAGTTTACATTTTCCTTATAGAGATCTTCTTAATTTTCACCCTCATAATTTTTTTCTTGATCTACTATTTATATTCACCGAACAGCGACTATTTAGCTCCTATTGTATTTTTGCCCTTTGTTAGTGTTGGAAATATAACCATGCTATTTTGAGTCCTCCGAGAAGCAGACACAAGATGCGGTTGCACATGTGAGAAGTTATCAGGACGATTCCCGCGAAGGAGAACAGTAAGGAGCACAAGGAGGCAGGGAGAGCCTTCAGACCGCGAGGCAGGCCTGACATCAGTGGACAGAGAGGGAAGAATGAGCATAAAAGCTTCGTACCACCATGCAGGTTGGAGAAGGATCTGACCAGTCTGTTGAGTTATTCTCTAGCCACAGCTGCTCATTGGAAGAGCCCCGGGTCTGGCAAGAGTGGGCAGGCAATAGCTGAGAGCGTGCCCGGGCAGTGTGACATTGGTCTGTATGCAGTGAAAACTCCAGAGGTGCCCCCCAGACCTGTGAGTCAGTATTGCTCCCCACAGCAGGAGTGCAGAGCAGTGGGATGGCACGGGGCCACAGCACTCACAGCAGGACCCAGTCTCCTATTTCAAGAAGCTTGCAGCATGTCGGGATGCAGTGGAATGACCCCGTTGGAGACATGTCCAGGATACCTGTGTAGGCAAGTGGGAAATAACCATTTTGATGGCTTCTGGAACTAATGCTTGACCAATAAAGAGACTTGGCACAATAACCCACCATTATTGTTGACAGAGTGTGCTTGTTGAGGGCCTATGATGTCCTAGCACCAAGGAGTACTGTGGGGTGTTGCTTTATCGAGGCGGACGGAGGGCCGTCACCGCTAGCCGTCACATGCACAAACCCAGTGCCGTTGAAACTGCCCTAGATTCTGAGCTCTTTGAAGACAAAGATGATAATTTATTTCTCTGTGTTCCCCATGCACAGTAACATTTAAGCACTTCACAGATTTGTTCTCGTCAATGGGCAACGTGTTGAGACACTGGTACATCATTATCATGATCACCATGGCAGTTGTCCCAAACCCCATCTCCATCCCATATCATCTCTCCCAGGGAATCCTTTTAGGGAACAAGAGAATCACTCTCTCATGGGAGGGCCACTCACTGCTTGGGTGTCATTTGTAAAATAATGGCTGGCCACCAGTAATGAAATAGAGGACAGGTCTTCCTCCTTCTCCTGGACCTCCTTGCTTGCTGACTTGCGCCTTTTCCATTATTCCTGCCGTTTGCCTCATGCCTTCTTCAGGTATGAAGGGTGCGTCTCCCCCAATGAAATCCCTACTTGAGAAAGAACTGGACATCAAGCTTATGTGGAATTACTTCCTGGAATTCCAACTTTCAGGGCTATTTGCCATCTGGTAGGAAAGCGCCATGATTCACAATCAGGAAAAGATGAGCTAGAATTGAAATACACTCACCTTCATCCCCTCTGGGCTCTCTTCCTCTAGTTCATCCCTTTTCAATGTGGTTCACTTCGAAAATGTTTAAACACATAGAAAAATGTAGAGAAAAATGTAAGAGACCACCATGGACTGTGACTCAGCTACATCAAATTTTAATACTTCACCGTGTTCGCTTCATTCCTTTACAGGCATAAAACATCGCAGGTGAGTCTCGTGAACACTTGTCCTTCACTTCCTGCTCTCACTTACCACCCCTGGGCATGTTTTCATATTTTCATATCAGACATGTTCTCCATAAACAATGAATAATCTTGTTTTTCATGTTCTTAAGCTTAAAATACAGGATCTTTTGTTTGTGTGCACTTTGAAGGTCCCCAGATCACCCAAGGTTCAGCACTTCCCTAAGGATTGGGGGGTGCTCAGGCTCCCTAATGTGACTTGTTACAGTGGGAGGGGTATCGGGGAGGGGGAGATGCAGAGGGGGATGCAGAGCACAGCGAGTGAAGGTAAAGGCAAGGGGTAGTGAGGTCAGGAGGAAACCAGGCAGGAGCTTCCAAGAGTGTCTCCCAGGAGTCACACAGAACACGCATGTTCCTCTATGTGTGAAGGGTTGTCCACCAGGGAACTGGGCAGGAGCTCAGGCCCCAGAATTTTCAGTGGGGGCCGCTCACATTGGTGCTCCGGCCGGCACAGCACCTGGACTGCAGACGCCCTGAAGGACAGCAGGTTCCAGTACCAACTGCATCCTTTGCAGACCTAGTGTTGTCATGCGGAGCCTTTTTTGTTATTTAGGGAATGGAGGGAACCCTCTTGAAATCTGATGCATCTTTCTAAGGACAATGGGCCCAGGCTGTCCATGTTCATACTTTTTTTTTGCACAGTATCTGTATTGCGGCAGCTTTTTAAAAAAATCATTATTATTATTTTAAGATTCATCTACTTGATGAATTAATTCCAGTTAGCTTATTGAATTTTTATAGTATTCTATCGATGAACGTTTAAATTATTCCCTATTTTCCCAAGTTGCAAGGAATTGCAATAACCATTCTTTTAAATGTCTTCTTGGACATCTATGTGAGTATCTCTGGGCTCTGTGAACATCTTCAACTTTTGGGAGCAACCAAAGTACTTTCCAAACTGCCTGCTCTATGGCCCCACCAGAATACATGTGATCCCCTATTCCCTTGCCTCGTCACCAAGGCATGGACTGTCAGGAGTTTCGCTGATCTGAATAGAACGAGGAGAGTGTTCCCTTAATTACGGTGAGTGAGATAGACACCCGGGGAGCACGAAGCCAACAGGGCAAGGACCCGGAGCTGCTCCATGCAAGCTCAGGATATGCAAGCTCCGGACAGACAGAAGAGACTGGGTACGTGCCGCTCTCCCCAGCCATTCCCATCCTTGGCAAGGGTGCTTCGGCAATACTGAAATAGCATTAAGAGAAGTTGCACTTCCTGATCTATTACATTTATCTGTCATCAAATACTGCCAGTTTCTGGGTAAAAAATAATCAGCATTCCTTCCTGTGATTCATACACCAGTCAGAAATCCTTGGCTTCCTGTAACTCCAATAAAAACTCTAAATAGCTCAGTAATAATTCTTAACAGTACTTTCTTTTTGGCTGAAGAACACCAGGAATATGGTCAGGCACAAAGGTAAATGTTTTGCAAATCTCTGTAAGGATTTCTAAAGAGGCTCCCTTCCCTGAATGTCCCGTGTCAGCAAGATGGGTGCGTGATGCCCGTGCACACGCTTTATGGATGTTCTGGGGATCGCCCTGGGGAGACTGGGTTCAGTAGATGAAGTGTTCACAAGCCAGCAGAAGGCAAAGCAGACCAAATCAGCTGTCCCCGAGCTGTCCTGCCCAGAGACCTGCCTCAGACACAGAGCAGGTGAGGATACCCGTGGTTTACAGGAGACCTTGCCACCAAGAAGAGGAATTTATAACAATAGCAAGAGATGTTATGGGCTGAGTTATGTCCTTCCAAAATGTATAGGTCTAAGTTCCTACCCCTCTGCCTCAGAATGTGACTGTGTTTGGAGACAAGGTTTTTATAGAGGGGATTAATTAAAATGAAGACATTCATGTGAGCTCTACTCTGCTATGACTGGTGTCATACTGAAGAGAAGATCAGGACACAGAGGGAAGACAGAGTGAGTACACAGAGGGTAGACGGCCATATACAGCCTGGGAGGAGGCGTCAGAAGGAAGCAATGCTTCCAACATCTTGATCTTGGACTTCTAGGCTTCAGAACTGTGAGAAAATAATATATTTCTGTTGTTCAGGCCACTGAGTCTGTGGTACCCTGTTGCGGTGGCCCAGGGATCCCGATGTGGGATGGAGAGACAGGAAGACAGGAAGGAGCTGGGCTCAGAAAAGATGTGCAGGAAGAGGGAAAGTGTGGAGGGGGGAGGGTCTAGCTGATGTTGGTCTCCTCTGATGCTCATCCCACTCCCCCCTCCCAGTCTCTCAGTCATGCAGCGGAACACGTGTGTCAGGCAAGCCCCATGTTTCACAGGATGGAGCTCTAGGTGCCCAGAGAGAAGGCTGGCATCCTCCACCTGGCCTGGGGTTCAGAGCCCCCAAGGCAGGAATTGGGCGGGTTCCACGTGGGTGCAGGACCACCCCAAACAAGCCGAGGTGCTGGGGTAAGGAAGGGCAACACCGGGGCAGCCATGAGGGTGAGCTGCAAGGGCCGCCCTTGATAGGAGAAGGTCCAGGAGGTCAGGGTGGGGCTGAGCAGATGGCATGGTGGTGGAGAGGGTGGTGGGATGACTTCCGGGGCAGCGGCGAGGACGTCCACACTGTGGGGCCAGGAGAGGCGAGCTGGGGGATGTTTTGGGGGAGGCAGCCCCTGTGAGTCTTGCGGAGATGCGTCTATGGTGTCTGGCCCAGAGCACCCCGCCACCGGCCTGGGTGTTTTAATCTTTCTTCTCTGAGCTCGACTGAAGGCTCTGAGCAGCAGAACGGCACGTTCAGGGTCAGATCCCAGTTTGCTCCTTGGACCAACAGCTTCTGAATCAAGTGAAGCACAGGCTAAAAATTGGATTTATAGCCACACACGAGACCTACTAAATCAGACTTCCTGGGGTGAAAGCCAGGAATCTAAATTTTTAACAAGCTCTCCAAGCAATTTGGAGACACACTGGGGATTAAGAATCATTGACCGGGTGTCTGGAGGAGGAACGTGGAAGTTGCTGGCAAAGACTTTGCCTGCCCTGTCTCTCCTCTCTTTGTTGCTTTCGACCTTCCTCTAAGAGCAACGTCTTGGTTATTTTGCAAGGTTGTATTCCCTAGCTACAGAAAGTGAGTGTGCATGGGTACGTGTGTGTGCATAAGACAGTTTCCTACAAAACCCTTGAGAATCTGCTACGTGAAACCAACGCTGCTTCCCTGGGGAGACCGAAGAGAGCAAAACAAAGCAGCTCAAATGAAAGAATCAGAAGAGCAGAAGCAGTTGGGATTAATAAGACGCTCAGTAAGGCTAATCTGTAGCCCGCTAAGGTCAAAATCAGGCACTCAGGGCCCTTTTCAGAGCCCTTTTCTCTTTTCCATGAGGAAGACAGGCAGCTCTCTTGTGGGCAGGGGCCGATTTCAAGTGGAACGAGGTCCCTTCCTCTGACTTTGCCGGGGATGAAGCCCTCATTATCGGGCCTCCTGTGTCGGTGACGATGTTGGCTGTTCCGGAGACAGAGCGCGTTGCTCACAATGCACAGTGCCTTGTGTGTTGCTTGGCAGTACACCGGCTCCCCTGGCATTGCTTCCTTACAGAATCGAGGCACAGGCACCTGTGCTGTCTGTTCTCTCCAGGGCCTTTTACAAGGGGAGGTGGTCAGGGCTCAAGCCACGATGGAAGGAGGGTTCTGACGGTGACACCTGGGAGGATACAGGACTCAGGGCCATGGGGAGCAACGTGTGAAGGAGCAGCTCTTGCCATTCTCTGGGCCAGTTCTAATCTGTCATTGCAGGGTACTGTCATCTTTCACCGGACCATACACTTCTTACAATTCACTCTGCTTGTGTGAGGCTGTGTGTTGGGCATCTGTCAGCTCATTCCTTGGGCCATTTCTGCTCTTTGTTCAACCAAAATCACAAATAGATTAGGGAGGAGATCTGTGTCCACCAGGCTTGGGGGCTGTGACTTCCCACAGACATCTTTATGGCATTTAGGAATGTTTGTAAAGTAACTTGGGGCTTGAAAGCTCTGGAATAGTGTCAGTAATGTTATTACTACTATTTTCACTGATTCAGACCATCCGTGTAAGTCTAGCAGGGAATTTTGTCAGATGGCTGTTGATGTCAGTACCCACTGCTCTTTCTCACAAGGGGAGGGCATACCTGCACCAAAATATCCTCTCTGCCAAGCTGCTAGCCCTCCAGGAGCAGCTTGGGTTCTTGGGTTCTTGCCAGTGAGGAGACATTCATTCATTGGTCATTAAGACAGATACTTCGTCGGGCCATTGGATTCAAGGATGGGGTAAATTGGGGTTGGTCTCTGCCATTTTGGGCTAACACTTTGGTGAGGAGACACTATAATGTGTGTCTCAATCAATCAATCAGTCAATCACAGTGAAGAATATATTAGATGTGCTCTTTGGAGAAACAAGACACTGAAAACATGTAGCCCAGAGCTGGAATTCCCTGTGAATAAGAGAAGGTCCAGTTATTGAGACGCCCACACTCTGAGAGTAGATGGGCTGGGAGATCACACTGGACCTGGGAAGACCAATTAGGTGAAAGAAACGCCCTTGTAGAATAGCAAGGTGTGTGTGGCAATAGTGAGCTGTGGGTTGATTTGACAGGACTTTGGCAGGTGAGGACAGGAGTTGCTGTGGAGTTGACACTGGGAGAGGAGAGGGAGACACCAAGGGTCATGCTGAGGCTGTGGCTTGTGCAGTTGGTAAGTGGTGGTGCCCTTCCCTGAGGAGGGAATGTTTGGGGCCATGCTCTTGGTTGGGAGGAGCAAGGGTGGAGGTGATGAGTTCACTTGGTGGGTGTCTGGTGGGTGTCTGGTGGGTGATGAGTTGAGGTTACCTTGAGACATCCAAGTGAAGACACTGAGCGAGCACTTAGACATGAGGGTCTAGAGCTCCATAGGCAGGTCTGTGCCTGGAAGGTTCACTTGGGGATCTTTCAGAGGTATTTCTACCATGCTTAATGTTGCCTCTGGCATCCGCATCATTTAGCACCACCATGTCAACTGTTTTAGTCACCAGCTCCATTGCACCCAGAATTTCTGTGAATGAGGACCTATACTCTGAGAATACAATCTGATTTGTGATGTTTCTTAAAGACCACTCTGCCATGAAGAGGTGGACTGGATGTGCACCGCTGCAAGTGGGGAGCCCACGTATGATGCTATTCTGATCATCTGGGGGAGAGATGTGGTAGGTGAGGACCCCTGGCCAGATGAGGACAAGGAAGAAGATGGCTTTGGTTATGTTTTACAGGTGGAGCTGATAGGATTTGCTTACAGGTGGGATGTAGGATATGAGAAAAAGACAGAAATCAAGAATAAATCTTAGATGTTTTGTCTGAGCAACTAGGACAATGGTGCTCCAATGCACACAGGTCGGGGAGACTGGAGGGGCAGCAATTTGGGGAGGGGTGTGCCGTGTTTGAGATGCCCATGTTTACATCAAGTGGGCTATTAAAGAGAGGGCTGGCTGGAGTCCATTGCTGAGGAGGAAAGGCTGGCTCCTTGTGTAACCCAGCACACAAGGGACATCTGAGGGAATAGAGGGTCCCAAATATTGGGATTGTAGTTGCTGAAGATGTAGTTTTTGAGATGAATCCTTTGGAACTGGGATAGGGGGTGTGGGTCTCAGGTCCTAGCTCTCTCTCCCCTCCTTCCTGGCTCTACACACACATAATTATTCAGATAAGTGAGATTGAAATGATTGCCAACAGGGACCTAAGTACTTCCATTAATCCTGTTAGCTCCTCCTTTCCTCTTCCTTCTAAGGCATCTGAGAGGGAGGCCAAGCACAAAAGAGGACTGGCCTTGTCATAAGCATCTGTCCAGATGGGAGTGAAAGCTTTCTATCAGAGCTCAGTGCATGGCCCACCCCCCAAGTTGGCCTTATTTAACTGATTCAGGGACTGCTTGATCTTTGGAAAATCCTGGAGCTGGAGAAGACACAGTCCAAATTAATCTTTCTGTTCCTCTAATGGCCTGCCCGTTGGCTGCTGTGGCCACCTGCTTCTCTTCTTACCATTATCTCCAGAAATATCCTACTCTCTGTATGGATCACCCAACTCCACCACTCATACTGTCCTAACAGCCAGTGGGATTCTGTCTCAGAACCCTGGACTTTACCGGCAGGACCCATGAGAGGACAGGGGCTCTGGGGAAAGTTCATAGAGGTGGCAAATGTGTTCCCTTAGCTGTTTCTTTTCTGTTTTCATGGACTTTAATACATATGTTCTATCTGATCTTTCTGGATCAAAGGGTTTTCTGTGCCATGTACAAATGTAGTTACTTGTAAAACTGTGGCCCATACTTACTGTAAAATACCTCTTAGTTCTCATGATAATCAATATGTAGAAATGGTAGGAGTGACCTGTGACCTCCTGGTTAGCTGTTGGCTGTGTTTTATTTTTGTTTATTTATTTTTATTTTTTTAAAAATTTTAATGTTTATTTATGAGAGAGAGAAAGAGAGAGAGAGAGAACATGAGCAGGGGAGGGGCAGAGAGAGAGAAGGAAATACAGCCTATTTCGGATTCCATTGGCTGTGTTTTATTGGATGTCAGATTTCTCTAGTGTCATGACGTAACTTCCATGAAGGGCTGGCTGCATGGACCTCTTCTGCAGGGAGCCAAGCTGGGTTTGGGCTACATCATACAAAGACATATTCGATTGTATATGTTCCTAGCAAATGGTTGGCAATTTCCAGTCCAGAAAACTTGCCAGATAGGCCAAGCCCAGATTCAATGTCTCCCTTTGAAGAGAACAAAAGAAACGTTGAGATGGACATCTACAGTCTATAGGAGTCTTCCTTATGTGGCTGGGGTACACATAAGGCTCAAGTGCAGGCCTTATGTGCAAGAACTCTGGGACGGACTTGGAGTGCGGTCATCAAGGTCAGGCATTGGTCCTTCCAGGACCTCAAGAGCTTGTGGCCTTGGGGCCTTGGGCTGGGCAGTCTCTGATCACTTCTGGGGAAGCCCACACTCTCTGTGTCTCAATTGGCCACGTGGGCCTTCAGCAGCCCAAGTCCACTGCAGATGGGGAGAGTAAGTAACTAGCTCCAGGTGTCCAGGGTCCTGTGCAGCTTCTGGGGGGAGAGCCATTAGGTACAAATCAGAACAAGCTGGGGCATTTCTGCCAGTTTCCAGTCCTGACCTCCATCCAATCTCTAAGTCACCAGACTATCTTTCTTTAATATTTTATTTTGTTTTTATTTTTTAAATGTTTACTTATTTTTGAGATACACAGAGCACAAGCAGGGGAGGGGCAGAAACGCTGGGACAGAAGATTTGAAGCAGATTCCTCAACGACATCAGAGGGCAAGATCATGACCTGCGCTAAATCGGAAGATTAACCGACTGAGCCACCCAGGCACCCCACTGGACTATTTTTAAAGCATTATGGGGTGAACAAATTCAGACATTTCACAGTTTTGATGTAAAAGTCTTCTCTTTCTTCCCTGCCCCCTCTTTTCTCTTTCTCCTTTTCTTCTTCCTCCTTTTTCTTCCTGGAATCATTTCCCTCTCTTCTCTGGCCACGAGTTCATCTATAGAATCCTTGGAATGAGGTTTCATGGTATTTGCAGCGCCGTGAGGCTGGGTGACATAAATCAAATCAAATTGGTCTTGATTTTCTGCTGTACCTTTTGGGGACTTTTTCCTGCACTCTTGTCTCTGATTGATTTAAGACAAATGGTGCTATCTTTAATTTGCAAGTTCCCGACTTCAGCATTGCTCCCCTGATTGAATATCCCATGACCTAATACTTCTCTGGAGAGGAGTTTCCCTTAAGGTCATTAATGCAATGATACCAAAAGTCATTTTCGAAATCAAATTTATTCCCATTGCTATAAATCTTCATTTTGATCCCCACAAGAGCTTCTTGGAAATCACTCATGGTCTGTTTCAAATTCAATTCAGTAAGATTTGACATAGTTTTCAAAGGTCCTCAGAACAACGGGACCAAAACTTCATCGGATATTGTCCACGCACCCCAACAGAATTGTTTCTTACGTTATGTTCATTTACTTTCTGGATTAATTTTATGGTGGAAGAAACTGACTGCTGATTTCTTCTGGGAAACACATAAGGAGTCCAGATTTTAATATATTCCTTCCTTCTGCCAAGAAAACTTCACAAAGTCTCAATTTTGTGAGTATATATAACCCAGCTCTCGGAATTCATTTGTGCAGTAGTCTGAATTCAACCCATTAAGCCACATCCTAAAGTCCCTGTGTGTGCAGAACTCTCGCTAGGGTTTAAATTAATTGATAAATAGTTGCATCTTTAAGTTTCAGATTATTTTAGGAAGTGCATGGGGTGGCTGTGATTTCTAAGGCGGTTCGTAATGAATGACTATCTTTAACGAAGAGATTTCCACCAATCTGGAAACCCTTGCTTACTTATCTCCTCGTTATGAGTAAAAATAGATACTAATAAAGCCACCAGCGAGATGACCTAAACCTTGTAGCAGCTAAAGAAATGACAATTCAGCTGTTAGAAGTTGTAGGCAACAATTATGCTGGTTGCTAGGAGGCCTGGGTCTCCAATAAAGAGCCCGGAAGTGCAGGGCGGCCACTGGGGGCTCAGTTGGGAACGTCCCCAGCAGTTTCCCTTGGGGGACTCTTCCCAGCTGCTCTGGGGAGACCCTTTGTTCTGAGTAGACTGATTCTGTCAAACCTTAACCATTGCAAGGTACGAGGTACATGCCTAATGCTCTTGATTTTGGCCCAAAGGAGTCCCTGCATTCTTTCTGTATCAGGTTTCCCATTCGCTAAGTAAGATCAATGCAAAACCACAGCTGGGAGCACTGGGGGCTCACAGGAAGCCGGGATGGCCATGTGACAGACTGCAGTGATCAGGAGTGGGTGGAAGGGAGGTCTGCCTCTCTGGGTTTGGTCCTTCCTGAACTCAGGCGCCAGACCCTCTCCTGTCCCTTCCCACCCACTGGAATGTAGGTGAGGGAGCCACAGGGCAGAGCAAGTCTGGATTCCTGCCTGAGCTCATGGAGCAGAGTGCATCCCCCGCCCAGGGCTGGGCACGACGCGATGGGTTCATGAGGAACTTCCTTTTCAATGCACTGCATTTTGGGGGTTCTCAGGTGAGAACTTACTAACACGTACTCTAATGAACACACTGAATGAGTTCCTTAGGCCTTTGTAACAAAGCACCACAGACTGGGTGGCTTAACTCACAGAGATTTATTATCTCCTAGTGCTGGAGGCAAAGGGCAAACTCAAGGCATCAGCATGGCCATGATCTTCTGAAACCTGCTGGGAGCCTTCCTTGCCTCTCAGCTCCCGAGGGTCCACGGGAAGCCGTTGGCGCTCCTTGGCTTGTAGATGGGTCACCTCCATGTTCACCTGGTGCTTTTCCTGTATCTCCATATTGTCTTCCCTCGATGCAGGTCAGCCTCTGTGTCTGAATTCCCCTTTTGATGAGGATACTGGTTGTATTGGTTTGGAGCCCACCGTGATGACTTCATCTTGACTTGATTATCTCTGGAAAGACCTCATCTCCAAACATGGTCACATTCTGAGGTGCTGGGTGTTGGGACTCCTACATATCTTCTTGGGAGGCACAGTTCAACCCATAAGACCCACCAGTGTTTACTGGGGCCTCCTGGCGCTCCAGGCATCTCTCGGAGTATTTACACAGATGACCTTATTTCATTGTCGTGGTGCCTTCATGAAGAAAATAGTCTTGCTGCCCCTTTGTAGGGTGATGACACAGGGATACAGAAGTGTGAGGTAAGGCTCCAGGTCACACACACTAGAGGGGGGCACTGTGTGCGTGTCCAGAACCCGCACTGTGTGGTCTTTTCCATCTCCCAGGAAGGAGCTCTGGCCATCAGCAAGGAGAGAAGCAGGTTAGATGAGGCTGTCCGTGGGGATCCTGCACCCCACCCAATACTCCCTGATGACTTGAGACGTGAGACTGCTTTATTCTGAGAGGCTGTAGGGAGATTGCAATACACTCATGCTAATGGAGGAGAGTGGACCAGGAGCTTCCTGCTTTGGTCTTTTGGGGGCCTCAGGCAGGCCACGGTGCACTTCCCCCCATCTTGAATCTGGCTGCTTTCCTGTGGGTGTGGATTACCTTTGTAGGTGGTGGGCTCTTGTGTAACATTCTGGACTCTCTTTGTGGCCACCTCTGTGTCTGTTTCTCTGGGGGCTTCCCTTTCTGTGTCTGCCTAGCGCCCATGGGTTTCCAAAGGGTCAGAATTCAGCTTGGTGTCAGAATCCAGGCTCTTGGACCTACCTGGAAGTGAGTATACTGTGCGGGGTGTGTAGTGTGAGCTGTGGCTGAAGGGTCCCACGGGAGCTGGATCACAGAGAACTGCAATGCCAGTGGGCAGCCGTGGGACGTTGGGGGCAAGACCATCACTCCCATGTTCTTAAGGCTGCTTGGTACCCTGGAGCTGCTGAGTCAGCTTGCCCCGCAGCACACTGTAAAGATGACGTCCCCCCATTAAAGCCCAAGGGGGGGGGGTGTTCCAGCCTTGCTTGGATGATGACCTTTTGCCATTTCCAGAACCCCTGAGAGCTCCTCCTAAGTTGCCCACTGCCCCCACATACTGCCTCTCAGCCTGTAAGCTTCTGAAACCAGTTTCAATTACAAATGACATCAGATCTAAATCAGGATCTGAGGAAAGCAGCCTGCTTTTAATCAATCACTCCAGTTGACTGCTTTATGCGCCTCCTGGCAAAAAATAGATCCAGTCCATTTAATAAGGTTGCCCAGCCAAGGAGCGAGCCTGACCCGCGAATTCTTCACTCGGGAGCGGCAGACACCTGCAGCGTGGCGGGGAGCTCCGGGGCTTCTCCACGGGACCATTTGTGACCATGGGTTTCTGACTGACACTTCTCGTTTACAAGGTGACCCGAGCACAGAACCTTTTAATTAGCCCACAGATCCGGAGCGCTTTGTGTGGGTGACTGTCAGTTGCTTTGCCTTCCGCGGCCCTCGGTTGCCAAGGCAACCCTCTCCAACAGTGGATCAGGCTGCGCAGGGCAGCTGAGAGACAGGCAGCCCTGCGCCAGCTCCCAGCCAGATAGTAAATATTCATGATAAGACCGGGAGGTTAAAAACTGCATTGCCGATGAGTTTTATTATTCAGGGTCAGCATTACGCAGTGCGGGGGGGGGGGGGGATGGAGAAGGGAAGCTTGTTTGTCTTAAGGCTAAAACACAGAAGCAAAAGCACCAAACTCTCGAAAAATTACGCAGAAAGTGTGAACTCTCCTCAGCTGTTGTGTCTCGACTTGATTAATGTCAAATATTTCCATGGAGGTACAGATATGGGATTATCTATTAACACATAATATCACTGTAATGTTGTCTTGCCCATCTAATTGTTTAATAGTACGGAGTCACAAGGGAATGTGATTAAAAAGCTGAGAGCCAGGCAACATGTAATTAGTAGTCTTCTGAGCGTTCGGGGCACGTTCCAGCCGCCCTGTCCTCATGATCGTGTTTATCCCTTCCTGTGAGGACATTTTGGGGTGAACAGCGCCGAAGGCAGATGCTATGTCTATTACAAAACAAACACAACATCTGCCTCTCCGAGCCGCTGCTGATATTCCTCCTTTAGATAGTTCCAGAAGAGAGTAATGGGAGCCAGTCACAGCCCAGCTCAAGCAAGACCTTTCTCCTTCTGATGACGTGGGCCCTCGATTCGTGGAGGGCTCTCAGGTTCTGGTTGGTTCCACTGCTGGTTGGCAGGGCAAGGCTGGTGCCAATGCCCACTGTAACCTGGCCCACGGGGTGCAAAAGTGGGCTTCTTTTCACCGAAAGATTTAGTCCTGAGAGGGAATCATAAATTGCCAATTGGATCCTTAGATCCTCATAGGAAAGTCGTTCCATAGTAACGGGGCTGCTCCAAGATAGAGGAAAGATTTGCCAGATGGATACTTGTAGGAGGGTTTCATTGTGTGCTAAATAAACTGTTGTAATTACATCACCTGCAGCTTACTTGATTATTTAACTCAGCCTGTTGAAGAATTAATTACTGTTTAATCAGTGCTGTCATTTAGAGGACAGACATAATCACCGAGGTTCTGTGCTGGTAATGGCACAGTACATTCTTTTTCTCGGTCCAGTGCGGTCTCACAGCCAGAGGCCACGCTCCCGTCTGCACCCTGGATCTTCCAGATCCAGACGAGTGTGGGCTGGGTGTTGTCTGGGCACCTACAGGGAGCCACTCAAAGTGTACCTGCAGGTCACAGGGGGACACTGCCTGTCCTGGTGCCGTTTCTAGGCCCTGGATGGAAGGAGTGGGATCGTCTTCGATAGCGAATGTCACAGGCGATGCCTGCAGTTTGTCAAGGCTGCAGGAGACAGAAAAGCCAAGCCATGGTTTAGAATTTCTAGTGGGCCAGTATTGCTTGAAAGGAAAAGCTGATAAATTTTAAAACATCCGTTCTGCGAAAGAAACTGTCAAAAGAATGCAAAGGCAAGCCACACATTAGAAGAAAATATTTGCAAAAAACTCATATGATAGATCCGAAATACACGAGAACTGGTAATATTGAACAATAAGAAAGTGAACAGCCTGTTAAAAAATGGGCAAAAGAGCTGAACAGACACCTCACCAAAGAAGGCGTGAAGATGGCTAATGAGCATGTGAAAAGATACCCCACATCCTGTGTCATCAGGGAAGTATAAACTGAAAGAGCAGGGAGAGACCACCGCACACCTATTAGGACGGCCCAGAGCCAGAACCCCGACGACACCAAATGCTGGCGAGGACGCTGAGCGCCGGGCACTCTCGCTCACTGCTGCTGGGAAGGCACCATGGTGCAGCCACTTTGGGAGATGGTTTGGCCGTTTCTTACAAAACTGAAGATACTCTTGCCGTATGCTCCGGAATTCATGGTCCTTGGTATCTGCCCAAAGAAGCTGAAAATGTATGTCCACACAAAAACTGCACACAAAGATTTATAGCAGTTTGATTTATAATTGCCCAAACTTGGAAACAACCTTCAGTAGGTGAATGGATAAGAAAACTGTGATACGTTCAGACAGTGGAATATTATTCAGCGCTAAAGATAGATGAGCTCTCAAGCCATGAAGAGATGTGGGAGAGCCTGAAGGCTCTTCTAAGTGAAAGAAGCCAATCTGAAAAGGTCACGTGCTGTATGATTCCAACTGTATGGCATTCCGGAAAAAGCAAAACGATGAGATGGTAAAATTGTTGCCGGGGCTTGGGGGCGGCGGGAGTAGGAGGAGCACAGAAAATGTCTAAGGCGGTGAAACTGTCCCGTGTGGAACTATAATGGTGGATTCACACCAGTGTCTGTTTCCGGAACCCACAGAGGCACAGCATCGAGAGCGAACCATATATATACTGGGAACCCGGGTGATAGTGGTGGGTCACTGTGGGTTCATTGTTCCAACAAATATGGCTGCTCTGGGGCGGGATGTTGAGAGTGGGGGGCTTATACATATGCGGGGGTCAGGGATATGCGGGATCCCCATACTGCCCATACAGTTGTTCTGTGGACCTAAAACCACTCATAAAATAAGGCTGATTAATTAAAAACTAACACACAGGAGAAAAGGCATGTCATTGAACAGAATTACAATGGAGACTTCAAGATGACTGAAGAATTGTCCCCTTTAATTGTGTACAGCTACGTATTTGTGGCCCCCCGCACAGAGCCGACCAAGGCTTTGACTCATGATGTGAGACAGATGTACACACAGGTGAGGACTGACTGCTGCAGCCGGCTTCTCTTCCTTTCTCGTGAGCCTGCTGGAAAAATTACGATGCTGGCCGGGGGCTCTGGCCAGATCATGGTGGAGTTTCCAAGCGTTCCTGGGTTCTGTTGGCCAGACAGACCTTGAAGAAATATCACCATGGAAGTTTCAAACTCTGAGAAAGGAGGAGCATCTTTGCACAGCATCTGCAAGCCTCTGTCCTGCGGGTAGTGAATGGTTTCTCCTGTGGGTGGTGTGGGGCACCAGAGTTAAATCAAGTGACACCTAGAAAATGCGAAGGAAGTTTTTCTGTGGAAAAATTTTCAATTACATTCAATATACTCAATTCACCCAGTTATAGGCTATAATTTATTGAGTACCTCAATCCCTGTGCCAGGGCTATATTTTTATAACAACCACAAGGGAAAGTATCACCCTCCCTCCTGTAAATGAGGAAAGGGGCTCAGAGAGGCTACGTGACTTTCCCAAGGCCCTACGGTGGGGATTCCAACTCTCTGGCTAACTCCAAGGCCGATGTGATTCTCAGCGCACCTCCTGTAGCTTCCAGCCCACTCTGACTCAGCACGGGGACATGCCAGCCCGGCCACTCAGGGTTTTTTAAGCCAACTGGCAGACGTCGTTGACCATCTTCCAGAAGGGCCTGCAGTAGCTATTCTAAGTCTATGTGGTGATGACATAAATTGGGATAGAGCCAAATGTTGAAGTCAAGGCTCTCTTTCCTTCACCTAAGAGACGCATGTGTTGCCAGTGGCTGTTCTAGCTCCATTTCCTGCCCCCCGCCCGACTTGGTAAACAAATGTCTGATTCAGGGCTTCCTGGGATTCCTAACAACCCCTGCAGCACTTGGCAGTGTGCAGAGGATCTCCACTGCTAGAATCTTGGAATGCACGTCATCCAAAGATGGGAACGCTGTCTCTCTCCCACAGCAAGGGAGACCAATCGCTCAGCAGCCCACTTTATTTTCAGCAACTCCAAGTGTGAGGAGGCTCTTCCTTTATGGTCAGGGGAGACTTCCATCCTTGTATGTCCTCTCATCCATGGCTGTTCTGCGTTTATATCACACAGAATAAGTCCGCTCTCCATTACCTAGCAGTCAGACGGCCATTTGGCCATAGGGTTCAAGATGTTCCTCAGTCTTCCTCAGCTGTTTTCTCATGTGAAGAGGTGAATAGACAGATCACCATCCCAACTGAGCCTTGAATTAAGAACTCCATTTTGGTGACGACCATGGGCCAGACTACTACCCTTTGCACAAGTTTGCTTGGAGTCCTAAAATTTCAACTCACTGTATGGACAAGACAGGCATGGGTGGTGCTGGATATACGTACAAGCCAGGCAAATTCAAGGTCATCCTTCAATCAAGAAGTGAGAGATCTTATTCCAGCCACCCCCAGCTCGACCATCCCCTTGGCCTAGACTCTCCCTAACTTCCATGCCTGTTTTACTTCTTATTTTCTATCATTGTCCATTGCATCCCAATGGGGACCATCACACAATCTCAGCCTTGCTGGGCTCGAAGTGGGACAGGCTGACTTAACTCATGCAGGTATTAGCAAGAAGGTACAAAATGCTTAATCCTCAGTTCCACAGTTTTAAGGGAATTCAACAAATCAACTGGTATTTCCACTTTAATATCAAGGCACAGAAATGCTATGCATATTTTGTCTCAAAAGTTAATAAGTCCAACTGCCCCCAACTTCTCTCACTGTAGTCCTTTTATCTCTAAACTGTAAAGAAATATGAAATAACCATTTTTCTTTACAGAGAATTGATTGATTTTTGTAAAATATATTTTTCTTTTTTTTTTTTCCCATCTGCATTAGATCCCTCATTAATACAGAGTATGACTTGATCCGGGAGTTTTTTTAGTAAGTACGATGATACATTTAAAGGTGTAATTCACATTTTTCCCACTGATGACCATCTGGTATTTCAATAGCTCTTCTTACGTGGATGTAGGGAAAAAGCTTTTTCTTCAGCAAGCAAGATAAACAGCTGACTCATTCCTCACCTCTAATTGTAATTCACTGAAATACTGTATTCGTAGCACCTGATATCTTTTGTTACTGCTCTAACTGTGAGATGAATGAGGCTGCTGCCTTTGTACCAGCGAAGCCTGATGTCTTAGGAGGTCTGAGTCCCAGAAGAGATGACAGATCAGCAAAGAGACTCATAAAGGCACATCATACGTGCCTTGGAAAAGATCGTAACAGGCGCACGGTTTGTGATGCTGCTTAAATGCAGTCTAATTTCAAGATTCACATACTGGTATCTTCTAAAAAGTTCAGAGGAAGAAGAGAGGCTTGCTGCCCTGAGAGCTGCACGTGCATAAATTAGCAGGTGGACCACACAGGCAGGACCCTTCTGAATGTAAGATGATCTGTATTTCAGCCATTACGGTCTCCTGGTATAAATGCGGAGCGATTTCAGGGCTCCCGTCCCTGCAGGAGAGCCAGACATGTCTTGGCATCTTCATTTGAAATGTGCAGACTGTGTTCAACAGGACGTTTTACCCTAGATTTGTTAACCTAGCATAATGAGAATCTATCATGCAGACGGAGCTTCACGTTTTGTAGCTGGGCACAGGGTGCAATGAGATCGAGTGTACATTTTCTTGGCACGGAGCACGAATCATGATTTCCCTAATGGGCTGCAGTTCCCCGTAAAATACTTCCTATTCATTGGAAGTACATATTAAATTGTTAACAGCGTATTTCTCTGCATTTTTCAAATTATTATTTTATGGCAAGAAATGAACTATGGATTGTAGTCATAGAAGCCTTTATACTAAGCATCAATCCAAAACAGTTTGCTGCAGCAAGGCATGGATCAAGGGATGGATCAGGTGCACCCAGAAACCCCAAAGCCCCAAACTGCAGACAACCTGTTGGCTGTAGTCTTTTGGATCCAGGCCACTAGCCCAATACTGGTTTGCCGAACTTGGCTCTGGGCGGGCTATGAACCCAAGTAATGGCCACATCCCATGTGAATGCGGTTAGACTCGGTACGGCAGCTGGTAGAGGCGGGTGAGTATGTGTGTGTGTGCATGTGCTGTGTGTGACAAGCCTGTGATTCATGTGTAATTTGACTCTGCAGTTTCCATGACACCCTGTGATGCTTGTGATTCTCTCTATGGAGATGAGTTACATTTGCTGCTGTCACTACTTTGAACCCTAACATCCGAGCTGCACAGACACGCAGCCATGGATGCGAAGCGGGGGGGGGGGTTGGTGAACCACAGTGGACCTAGGAAGAGGGAGAGTGTCAGGACTGCATGGGGAGCCTCGGGGGTGCAAAGAAGTCTAATACTGGAAATAACTGGCTAGGCAACTCCATGCATGCTGCCCATCTGAGTCCCTTGAAGCTGAGTAGAACCACGGATTAGTTTGCTTGGCCGTCATTTGAAGTAACACAACTGGTTGTTGCTGGCTATCCTTGGTGATACTTAGCCTCCTTACCTGTGATTGTATCAGGCCAATTTCTGCCTGAGTCTTTACATAGTGTCGTGTGTGTGTGTGTGTGTGTGTGTGTGTGTGTTTGTGTGTCCAAATTTCCTCCGTCTAGGAATAATCGTTGAATTAGGGCCTCCTCTAACCCACTATGACCTACCTCATCTTAACTCGATGACAGTGGCCTCCCCTCCCACTGATACATCCACCATCAACTTCTGCTTCAACTCATGTTACAGGGTGACATTTTAAGAGTCTCCCCATCCCCCCAAATTTTAGCAGTATTTCTGAGGCAAAATTGACGTAAAATAGCACACATATTTAATGTACAAAATTTGATGAGCTTGGAAATACATAAACACCCATGTATGTACACAAATCAAAGTAACATACATTATCTGTCACCTCCAATATTTTCTTTATGCCCTCTCATTTGTGGCAAGAATTCTTCACATGGGACCTTCTCTCTTAATAGATATTTCAGTGTATAATTCAGGACCGTTGATTGCAGATGCTGTGTCGGACAAGACATCTCTAGAACTTACTCATCTTGTATGAATGAAACTTTATGCCAGTTGGACAACGCCTCAGTTTCCTCTCCCTGCCGTCCTTCGTCACCATGATTCTATTCTGTGCTTCCGCAATTTCACTATTTCAGATATCTCATGTAAGTGGAATCATGCGGTGTCTGTCGTCCTGTGACGGCCTTATTCCACTCAGCATGATGTCTTTCAGGCTTGCCATGTTGCAAATGATACGGTTTCTTTTGTTAAGGCTGAATAATATCCCATTGTGTGTATATTACATTTTCTTTATTGACTCATCTGTCAGTGGACATTTGGGTTGTTTCCATATCTTGCTTACTGTGAGTAATTCTGCAAGGACATGGGCATACAGATCGTTCTTTGAGATTCTTACTTTAGTTCTGTTGGGTATATGCCCAGAAGACCAATGGAACAAAGAGAGAGTCCAGAAATAAATGCACGCATGTACGGTCAACTGGTTTTCAACCAAGGTGCCAAAAATATATAATGGGGGAAGAACAGTCTGTTCAAGAAATAGTGTTGGGAAAACTAGACATCTAATGTAAAAGAATGAAATTGGATCCCTATCTTACTCCATATTAAAAAAAACAAAAGCACCATAAAACCCCACCCAACCTCAAAATGGATTAAAGATGTACATGAAAGACTTTAAGGAAAAATGTCTAAGAGAAAACATAGGGGGAAAGCTTATGACACTGGCTTTGGCAATGACTTCTTGAATATGACACCAAAGGCATAAGCAATAGAAGAAAATTAGACAAGCGGAACTGTGGTAATCCAAAAAGCCGCTGTGCAGCAAAGGAAACAACAGAATAGAAAGGCAACACAGAGAATGGGAAAAATATTTACAGACTATGTATCTCATAAAAGATCAATTTACAAAATATACAGGGAACTCTCACAACTCAACAGGGAAACGAACACAAAACCAACCCCTCTCCCAAATCTGATTTTGAAAATGGGCAAGGGACTTGACTAGTTCTCCAAAGAAGACACACAGAAGACCAACTGGTGAATGAAAAGATGCTCAGCATCACTCATCAGGGAAATGCAAATCAAAACTACAACAAAATGTCACCTCATACCTTTAGGATAGCTATTGTTGAAAAAAGACAACAAAAATTGTCAAGGGTGTACAGAAATTGTACACTCTTGGTGGGAATGTCAAATTGTGCAACTGCTGTGGAAAACAATAGGGAGATTCCTCAAAAAATTAGAAATGTAACCACCACATGAGCTAAGCAAAGTCAAACTAAGGATTTGCTCGCCTTGTCCACTTTCATCAAAACTATAAATAGGACAATACTCTTTTTCCAAATAAGGTCAAATTCACAGGTTCCTGGAGACATTGATTTTGAAGGGATGCTATTCAACCCACTACAGACTACATATCTCACTCTTACCAATGGACTGAGGTGGAATTAATGTGTGTCACTTCCTTCTTTTATTTATAAAAATTTTTATGTTTATTTTTGAGAGAGAGAGAGAGAGAGAGAGAGAGAGAGCGAGTGCAAGTGGGGGAGGGGCAGAGAGAGGGAGACACAGAATGTAAAGCAGGCTCCAGGCTCTGAGCTGTCAGCACAGAGCCGATGTGGGGCTCCAACCCATGGACTGTGAGATCGTGACCTGAGCTGAAGTCTGGTGCTTAACCGACTGAGCCACCCAGGTGCCTTAATCTGTGTCACTTCTGAGCTGCAGCACTTGATAGTTGGTGCAAGATCCTCCTGTGCCCTCTTCTGCCAAATCCACTGTGGAGGCTGCCTGGTCCAGTTAGGGCAATTATAGGACGGCAGAGCCTTGTGGAGGAGAGTTCCATAGGACTGTTGTCTGGACTTGCACTGGATACTTAAGAATGAGTGAGAAACACATCTGAGCTGTCTTAAGCCGTCCAGGGGTATCGGGGCGACTCTTCAGGTTGATGAGGTTGAGGACCGTATCGAGCAGGTATGGCCCACCCTCTTCTTTCAGATCTACGTGCTTGAAGATGTATATCCTCTCCTTTCTCAGGCCAAGCTCAGGGCACAGGTTCTGTTTTTGCCAGAGGTGCTCTGTGTGGTCCAGCCCCACTAGTGATGGTAGCTAGGTGAATCTGGGTAATTTTGAGACCAGAGATTAAGACCACTTGGTGAGATGACTGAAGCCATGGTCTTAAGTGCCCACTTAATGATAAAACTAAAAAGCCACTATCTTCATTTCCATCAGTTCTCCTGATATTTTCTGCCAGATGGTTTTTAGAAATAATGTTGACTGTCATTAGTCCTTCAAATCCTCCTCGAAACATTATATCCACAAAACCAATCCAAAGTCTTGCAGTATTAATACTTAGAGTAATAAGCCACTTTTATTTAGTTTTTTAAAGTTTTCTTTATTTATTTTGTGAGAGAGAGCAAGTGAGCAGGGGAGGGGCAGAGAGGGAGAGAGAGGATCCCAAACAGACTTTCCTCAACATCAGCATAGAACCCAATGTAGGGCTTGAACTCACAAACCATGAGATCATGACCTGAGCCAAAACCAAGAGTCAGACACTCAACCAACTGAGTCACCCAGACATCCCAATAAATCACTTTTAGGGTAGAAAATAATATTAGTTTTTAATTAAAATTCAAGTTAGTTAACATACACTGTAGTCTTAGTTTCAAGTGTAGAGCCCACTAATCCATCTCTAACCTGTGAACCCCAGTGCTCATCTCCAAAAGTGCCCTCGTCAATGCCCATCATCCATCTAACCCATCCCCCACTCCCCCTCCAGCAGCCCTCAGTTTGTTCTCCGTATTTAAGAGTCTCTTATGGTTTGCTTCCCTCTCTGTTTTTATCTTACTTTTCCTTCCGTCCCTAAATAATGATATTTTAATGTGCTTACTGTGTTCTGGGCATTGTTCCAAGCACATTACGTCTGTCTGTCTGTCTCCTTCCTTCCCTCCTCATTTAATCCCCGTAATGCTCTTCAGAAGAAGATACAGTTTCTCTCCTCATTTATTAAAGATAAGGAGACTGAAGCACAGAGTTGTAATCTTTCCATAGTAACTAGCTTCACAGTCTATATATTTAACTCTATTTTCTTCTAAAATATGAATTTTTAAAATAAAAATCCCAGTTGAACGACTAGACGAAATCAAGAAAGCTGTCCACAACCTAGAGGAAAGGACACACAGGTGATGTTGCAAGGGTGTTCGGGTCGCCTTTCCCATCTCGGGGCCCCAAAGTACTTCTCCCCATCGTTCTGGTAATTCGCTAGTGTCACCTGTCATATCTGAGTCTCTAATCTATGTATGATGTGAAATAGGAATGGAGTTTTACTTTTCACCATGTATTGAGCTAGGTTACCAACAATCCTATTAAGGAATCTTTCTCCAGGGTTCATGAGGCCATTACTATCACATAAGTTCCCACACATGACCTCTCTGTTTTCTTTCCTTGGTCTTTTTGCCTTTGATTGCACCATTAATTCATGGTTATTATTACTAAGTCTTCTTTAATGCCTTAATGGTCGATCAAGATAATTCTTAGACACTTCATAAAACTGTTGTTTATGAATGCTATTTTGTTTTAACATATTTTGTTGGAGATGAATTTCATAATTTTTTAGATTTACCCTACACCCTGCCCCCTTCCTGCACACTTTTATTTCTTCTGATAGATTATTAGTTATGTTGGCTTCTCTGGCTAGATGTTCATGGCTTCTTGAGCCATTGGCAGTTATATCTGTTCCTTCCTCATTCTCACATTTATTTATTTTTCTTCCTGATCAGGAGCTACATTCAACTGTAGAGATGACAGTGGGATTTTTTTCCTGATCTTAAATAGAATGTGTGTAGGCTTTTCCTTTCAATTCTTGTTTTTTTGTGTTAGATATTTTTATTTGATAAGTGTTAATATGTAGTTATAATTATTTTTTGCTTGCATTGGGATACACATGTGTTTTTCATTTTTTGGTATTATGTAGTAACTTTTAAAATAGTGAACCATTTTTGCATTCCTAGGATCAATTCTTCCTGCTTATAATGTTTTATTTTCATTACTATACTGTTTATTTTCATTACTATACTATACTGATGTTTTCTTTTCATCAGTATACCATCCGTATGATAATACTGTTAGCCACTATTTATTTAGGGATCTTAAGTCTAGATTTGTAAGTAAATGAGGCTATACATTTTCTTACTTATATTAGTCACCTTAATTTTGGGGTGAACATGTAATAGTCTCATACAATGAGCTGCATGCTGACGCTTTGTATTTGTTCTGAAACAACTGTTCATTGAGAGTTTGATGGAACACACTTAGAAAGAAAGCTAAGCCTGTTTTGGTTTGTTGTGCACACGTTTTTTTAAGAGGAGTCAGCTTGCCTAATATTTATGGATTTATAGAAGTTACCTCTTTTTCTTGTGCCAATTGACATTTTATGTATTTCTAGGACTGTATCTATTTGCATTAAGTTTTCAGTGTTTTGCTGCATAACTAGGTTTTCAAGTGGATTACAGCAAAGTACTGACACTATTCTTATGTTATTGTTATTATTTTAAATCTTTATTGTATCTGTGATCGGGTTCCTTTTTTTGTTCTATGCTTTGCTTTTGCATGTTTTACTTTTTGTACCGCATCAGTTTTGCCAGGGTCCTATATTAATAATTTTATAATATATAATTAATATAATATATTTAATATAATATAATATATCAGTTTTGGATTGCATGTACTCTTTAAAATATTCCTGCCTCTGTGTTTCTTCTTACCTTCCTGTTTATTTGTATTTCCCTGTTTTTTTCCCCCATCTCCTAAGTTAACATAAATGTCGTGTTCTGGTGACAATCAATGAACAGGAAATTGAGTTAAATGTATCTTATTGAGGGGCGCCTCCGACTTCGGCTCAGGTCAGACAGATCTCACGTTTGTGGGTTCGAGCCCTGCGTCAGGCTCTGTGCTGACAGCTAGCTCAGAGTCTGGAGCCTGCTTCCAGTTCTGCACCACCTTCCCTCTATCCTCCCCCTCTCATGCTCCGTCTCTCTCTGTATCAAAAATAAAAAACATTTAAAAAAAAAAGAACAAAAAAATGTATATTATTGAGAATTTCGGTGGCAACTGATGGAGGAACCGGAGATCACCGTGTGGGCTGACTTCGGGAGCCCTGACCGCACCCTCCCGTCCCACCATCTCTGGCCATGTGATCACACCAGCAAAGGTCTCAGTGCCTCTCAGTCTGTATATCCTCATTTGGAAATTAAAATTAGAAAGATGTCTACCTCACAGGGCTACTGAGCAGTTCAAATTAATTAATAGACCTCTTGACTGGGAACAGTGCCTCCACATAAGGACGCTCAGTGAGTGCTAGCACATGATGACGGCAGTGCTGAGGGCGGTGATGATTAGTACTGTTAATCCGCTCTGGAACACTGGGAAGAGATCCTCCTTTCAACTCTCCCCGTGCACTCGCCAGCATCCCCGTTATTCAGTTTCTAAGTCCACAACTAGACGGTATTTGTTCCAGATCTTGCATCTAGGTAGAGCCACACGGCTAATTCTTATCAGTGGGGTGTGAGACAAAGTGAGATGTGACATGTCCAGGCCATGGCCATTAAACATTGGTGCGCCTCCCCCACAGGCCCCTTCCCCCACTCAGCAGGTGAATGCAGGGGAGGACAAGGCCCTAGACGTTGGTGGAAGATTACATAGGAGTGCATGTCCCCAAATGCTTGGGAGCCCTCTGCTCACACTTCATGGATGTGATAACAGCAAGAGGTCACCTGTCCTTCAGTGAAGCCACTGAGCTTTGAGGAAGGAGACCCCGGCAATATGAAGGAGCCTTCACAAGTCATCAGGTCCTGTCACCTCCCAAACTTGTTCTGTATCAGTAACCTGTGGTGCTCAAAAACAAAATGAAACCAAATGAAATGAGACAAAGCAAAATCAGATTCCAGGCCTGATATCCAGACTTTTGAATTTCATCGTGTAGGTACCGGAAGTCTTTTTTTTTAGAGTTCCCTTGGGGAAATCAAAGAAATCAATTTGCTGCACGGTAGTTGGGAATCACTGACTATACATCAACTTGAGGTGGAGGAGAATATCTTCTATCCTGGTTGTTAATGGGGGGTGGTCTAAAATTCTTCTGAAGAGAAGTTTCACGTTCTAAAGCAGTTTTCTTCATGTATTTCCTTAAAATATCATGGTCTTTCATGAGTCTGACAGCCATGTGGCAAATTCCTTTCCCTCCATCAAGGTTTTGCTTACACACTACCTTCTCAATGAAGTCCACCATAACCACATTCCTTAAAATTGTACCCAGGTCTCTGTTAAATGTTTGCACTTTTCATTATTCCATTGCATTTTTCACCTTCTTATTTTTTCATGTAAATTCCTCATATATTGTGTCTTACCCTGGGAGCATAGGAGATCCACAAGCAAGAATTTCCAAGTGTTCACTGATGTATTCGAGTGTCTAGGGCTGTGCTGTGCACGTGGTAACTGATGAGTTGTATCTGTTGAATGGATAAGTATACAGCTCAGGGTTCACATACGGCTTCTCCAAACCAAATGGGAGACCTGGTTAACATCTAGGGTGAAAATAGATTGAACGTTTTTGAGCTTGTCTTTTTCCTTTCTCTACTTTCAAAGAGATACTTGAAGAGTCAGGAGTAAATCTGTCTCGTCTGGACAGAACACAATATTTCATTTTGGCTTTAACCTCATTGGGGGAACATGCTGGGTACCTATCTTGATAAGTTGGTGAAAGAACCACAATTCTATATATTCTAGTGAATTTTTAAAGTATGTATCCTCCCTCTGGATTCTGCAATATTTGCAT
>PISW01013168.1:0-18248 GCA_004023785.1 Mungos mungo
GAAGACGAGGCCAGGCCACAGGAAAGAGGAGCCACGGGCTCCGGGCCCAGCTCGGGCCGAGGCGGTAGCCGGGGATCTCCGCACCGGCCCCCCTTTTCTGGGCCGCAGTCCCCAGGCCCCCTGCCTGAGGAGCAGTGGCCCCTCCAGGCCGCGCCCCAGGCCGGGTGGGGGTGGGGGGCTCTGCGTCTGCAGCCCCCGGGGCCAGGGCTCAGCCAGGCCAGGCCAGCAGCTCCTTCAAAGCGCAAACAAAGGTGCCGGTTCCGAGGAAGGGCCGACAGCTGGGGGCCGGGCTGGGGAGGAGCCCGGGGGAGGCCAGTGTCTGCGCCCGGCCCCACCCGGCCCCACCCGCCCCGGTTTACGACCAGGTCCTGTTGTGGGCGCGCATCCAGCACCGCCCTTCCTGTGTCCGGCATCTTCCGGGAACCGGCCTGGGGTCTCGGGAGCCAGGAGGCCCCCAAGGAGCGAGCGCACTTCTCACTGCTCCGACGGCTGTCCGTCCCCTGGTCCGGATCACAGACTCAAGACTCGAGCGGCGTCGTGGGGAGTGCGGTGCCCACGGGGCACGGCCTGGCCAGGGTCCAGGCTGCCCTCAGGGCCTGCACGTCCGACACTCACACGCTGCGGGGGGACAGACGGGGCAAGGCTCCGGAGGACTGGGGTCAGCTGGACGGGTCTGGCCTCAGGGGCGTTGGGCGAGGGAGCTTCGGCGAGAGACGTCCGGCTAGGGCTGTGGGCTATGGTTTGGGGCGCAGGGCCAAGGGTTTAGGCTGGGGCTCAGAGTGGAATCAGGGCAGGGGTACACTGGGTGAGGCACGAGGGAGGGGAGCAGGGGTGAGGAACCGCATCCAGAGCCTGTGTCAGCCACCAGACAGGGCAGGACGCGGTGCCCTGGGAGGGCCCTCCCTGTCCCTGCATCTGTCCCCTGGGCAGGGGGACACTGGCCACACAGCCCACCACTGCCTTCCTTCGGCACCCGGGTGGCCCCTCCAGGCCCTGCCCCGGCCGGAGGTGAGGGAGAGGCTGGGAGAGCCGCCAGGCTGCCCCCTGCTGGAGCCCCACCGCGCCGGCAGCAGGTCAGGTCCCGGAAGTCATTTCCTCCGGGTCCAGCGTGGGCTAGGGGAGAAGGGGACCGTGTCCATGCTCACTCCACCCCCAAGCCCTGCAGCAGCGTGGCCGGGCAGCCTGGGGGACACCAAAAAGCTGGGCTACTGGGAACAGGGAGGGGGAGGAAGGAGGAGGGGGAGAGGGCAGGGGGAGGATGGAGGATGGGGAGAGGGCAGGGGAGGAAGAAGGATCCTCAGTGGTCTCTTCAGAGCCAGCCTGCTCTTTGCTCTGGGGCCTTCCAACCTCAGCAGGGGCTGCATACAGCTGGCGTTCAATAAAAGCTCACAGGCGTTGATGGCAGAGACTGTGTTTGTGCCCCTGTGTGGGCGGCCCCCATCTAGGCCTGTGGTCAGCGAGGGGCAGCAGGGCCAGGTGCCAGGGGCGAGCAGCGGCCTACGGGGCAGAGCCGTCACAGGCACAGGCAGGAACTTCGGCTGGGCTGCTGGGATCTGGGGGGAGGCTGGCTAAGTCCCTGGCCGTGGGTGGGGGTCACATCACCCGATGGGGGCTGCCGTGGAGAGGTCTGCCCGTGAGGAAACAGGCAGCGACCTTGAGGGGCCCCCAGCCCAGAAGGGGCAACGTCGAAGGTGGGGGCGTGGCTGGCTGGGGGCGTGGGGGCCTCGGGCCCGGCACTGTCCTCGGCCCCCACCCCCTGGCAGCACCAACCACGGTGACCGCCAAGATGACTGGGCCTGCGGGGGCCAGCGCGGGCCGGGCTCCAGGGGCGTGTGACCTACCGTCGCCCCCTTCCCTGAGCTGGCTCCACGGGTGAGTCAGGGGCGGAGCTGGACACGCCAGCAGGTCTCTGGCCACCAGGACGCTTCCCGGACCAGGCAGGTCCCGCTGCCAGGGCTCCAAGGAGTGAGGGTGCCGGGGTCCCGTCCTGAGAGGCCTTGTGGGGAGGGGCCCCTCCCCGGGGTCCGGGGGCGGCGAGGGGGAGGCAGCTCCGGGATCTGGGGTCGGGGGCCACCACACTGGCCTGCCACGCCCACTAAGACCACTGACCTTGCCTTCCACTCCAGGAGCAGAGACTGAGCCCCGGCCACTTCTGGGGGGCGGGCGGCACCTCAGAATTTGGGGTGTGTGCGTAGGGACCTGGACAGGGCTGGCTGGGGAGGCGGAGTGCAGCTTCATCCCAGGTGCCACCCCCAGCTGTGCCCACCTCTGATGCCCCCAGGCCTGCCAGGTGCCCAGTGACCATGCAGAGTCCCGGGCCAGGCCCCAGACCCCGCCTCGGGCCAAGGGGCAGGGCTGTGGGGTCCCAGCAGGCACACGTGGAGCCCCCGTGCTCTCATGGGGGGCAGCGGGCGGTGGGTCTGGGGGGCAGCCGGTGCTCGTGGACATGTCCTGAGGGTCATGGTCAGAGCCCCAGGGAGCCCGGGGAGGGGGGCAGCTCAGGGGGGGAGGGGCGGGGGGCAGGTCAGGAGGGGAGGGGAGGGGCGCGTCAAGGCAGCTGGAGGCCTCTCACCTTCACAGAGATTCTGGGGAAGACCCACCCATGAGGGCTTGGTGAGCGGGGCTCCCAAGGGGTGGGAGCTGAGGGGCCTTCCCTTCGATCTTCAGGCAACTGCTCTTACCCCCACCCCACCCCCGCCCCGTCCCCGGGCCAGACATGCCGATCACTGGGGTCCTCGCAGACAGCAGGGGTGGGAAGTCGTCTCCAGTCTGGGGTCTTGAACACTCACAGGAAGGAAGGGCTCAGCTCAGCCATGGAGAATGTGGGGGCTGCAGAGTCCCTGGGGTCAGGTGCGGCCAAGGGCCTCCCCCCAGGGGCTGCTCGCAGACCCTGCCAGGCGGGGGTGGGGGTCGCGGGAGCCCTGTCCCGCCCTCCCAGTGCACTGTGCTGTCTGCCCACCTGGGCTTTGCTCTGGGCGCTGGGGGCGCCTCTGGCCTCCTGTGCAGGGACCTCGCCCCCTGGGAGTGGGCTGCAGCCCCCACCCTCTGCCTGAGCAGAGCTGGCTCTGGAAGGTTCCAGAGGGGGCGATGTTCACCAGCAGGCGGCGCCCGGCTCCTGCACTCTGTCCTGGAGGGCGTGTGCGTGTGCGTGTGCGTGTGTGTGTGCGCGTGCGCGTGTGCACAGGGCTCTGTCTGCATGCGTGTGTGTGTGTGTGCATTTGAGCCTGTGTGTGATGATGTGAGGGAGCGGGCATGTGGGACCACACACGTGTGAGCAGTGTGTGCACACCAGGACCAGAGTGTGAGCAAGGTGTGTGCAAGTGCCTGGGCACTTGGACACAGGAGCCTTAGCGTGACAGTGTGGCCACGCCCATTCCAGGTGCCCCGCAGTCGGGAGGCCCCTTGGAGGTCAGCCGGGTGAGCAGCCTCACTGCCCCAGGAACCACGGTCGGAGGACATCCACGGTCTTTGGGGGGCGTCCTCCAGCTCCAGTCACCTCAGGCCCGGGCGCCTCCCACACCGGCTGGGACAGTCAGGAGTGCAGCCTGCGTGCAGGCGGGTCTTCCGTGCCTGTGCCTGGTCCGTGCCGGGGACAGCAGCCATCTCTCCCTCTGCTCCCAGGGTGGCCACGAAGCTACGGTCACTTGCTTGCACCAGAGGGAGCCCTTTGCTCTAAGAGTCACACTCAGTGGGGACTCTGTCCCCAGCTGGTCAGCGATCCCCTGCTCTGTCATGGCCCTGGGCCCTCCCTGCCCGGCCCTGCCCCACAGAGGGCTGCCCACCTCTGGCCACTTGGGAGCTCGGCCCCAGCGAGTGAGTGCTGGAGGAAATTCCCAAGATCCGGCCTGACAGGCGCAAAAGGCCAGTCTGTGTCCCTCATCAAGAGGGGGGCCCTGGTCCCACTCAGCATACACCCCAGGGGACCTTCGGGGCCCTTTGTGGCCCAGCTACTTGGGGCCCACCTGGTCCGGGCCCCTCCGAGGGAAGCTAGGGGCCGGGGTGAGGACAGGGCCTGGGGCAGGGGACGTGTGACCACCTAGACCTAAGGCCGGAAAGGCTTGGGAAGTAGCCAGCATTACCGCTCAGCTCTGCGGGTGGGAAGAGAGGGGACCCGCCTGCCCAGGGCCACACAGGCCCCTCAGCAGGGAGGCTGAGCAGTCACAGCGCCTCCCGTCCCTGGAGGAGAGCCTTCTTCTCCGGCGTGGCCGCGGCTGCCCCAGCAGTGTGCACGGGCCACGGGTCGACGGAGGGCTTCCAGCGTCCTTATTTTCCTGAAGAAAGAGAGGCCGCGGCCGGGGAGTGCAGCCAGCCCGCGGCGGCCGCCCCCGGGAGGCGCCAGGGCCCCACAAAGCCGGAGTCCCAGAGCTGGACCTGGGGCAGGGTCAGTGACGTGGCTCTGGCCGGAGCAGGGGCGGGACAGCCACCTGTGGCCACGTGCGCGGATCTCAAGGAAGCGGATGTGGCCTTTGACCAGCAGATTACAGAGCCAGCCAGGTGGGAGGGTCAACCAAAGCTCTCCAGCAGCAGCTCATGGGGGCCTGCCAGCCCGTCAACCCCACATGGGGTCAGCAGCGCAGGGGTGGGCGCGTGGGGGGGGCTCCAGCCACAGACCCTCGGGGAGCGGAGCCGACACAGGGCAGTGAGTGCAAACTGCTGCCCTGGAGGCTGTGGGTGCCCCAGCCTGGGCACCCTCCACTCATCTGGGTGGTACCCGTGGGGGGCGGGGGGAGGGGGAGGCTCAGACCCCGTGCAACAGGCTCAGACGCCTGAGGGACACAGGTCTGGCTCAGGGGCTTCCGCGGCCCAGACCCCCCCGGGCCAGGCAGGGGCCTGCGGGCCCCACGGCAACAGCCCACGATGCAGGACGCGCGCAGAGGCCTGGGGAAGACGGGCCTGTCCCACGCACCCCCCGGAAGATGAAAAGGACACGGCTCAGAGCCCCCGAAACAGAGTCTCCGAAGGGCAGAGGGACCCGTGCACTGCGGCCCTGCACACAGAAGTGCGCGTCTCGTGTTGAATCGTGTCTCCTAAATCCCCCCCAGGGTGAAGTCCGCAGCCCCACGACCTCCCAAGGGAACCTGGTTTGGACCTGGGTCCTCGCGGGTGTTGTGATTAAGATGAGGTCATAGAGGTCATCAGGACTGTGTCCTCATGAAAAGAGGGAAAATCTGAGTCGCAGGGTGAGGACGGTGGGGGGCGCGTCTACAAGCCCCGGCCGTGGGGGAGGGGGGCGAACACACCCTCCCTTGGGCCTCGGGGGAGCGCGCCCACCCACACCTGGGTCTGGGCCTCCAGCCTCCAGAGCAGGGAGAGGGGACGCCTGGTGCCAGGGCCGTCCCGGGGAGAGTGACATGGGCGCACAGAGGGGCAGGCGCTCCAAGGGCCACGGGCTTGGACGCAGGGACGCCAGGGGGTGGGGTATCTTCTTGCTGCTTTTCTGCATTTTTCCACGTATTACTTAATGACCACGCACCACGGCACAATTTTCTTAAGTTCCATCTCATCCAGGACGTCACCTCCAGCAAAGGGAGTGACGGAGACTCCCTCCTGCCTGCGGCCGAAGGGTGGAGCCGTCGTCAGTCAAGACACTGGGCCCTGGGCAGCGAGGGCCACCGTCCGGAAGACAAGGCTCCCGGGTCGCCGCCGGGCCAGGGCCAGGAGGAGCAGGGTCGTGATGCCAGGAGAACCGGGGAGCCACGGGGTCGGGAGGGCAGGGCTGCGCAGGGCGAGCCTCGGAGACGGGCAGGAGGCCCCTCCGGGCCCGGGCGGGCGTGCCGGTGAGGCAAGGGCCTCGCGGGGGCAGGGCTGGGGCACAGCCGGCGGGGACGGTGACCCCAGGGGAGAGCCCTCTGCCGGTCCCGCTGGCGGGGAGCTGCTCCAGCCCCGGCCGGCCGGCCTGGAGGCGAGTCCCGAGAGCAGCCCGGTGCCCCCACGCTGGAGATCCGCGGGAACACAAGTGCGGCCCCCACACAGCAAGACGTGTGCCGGCTCACCGGGCAGCCAGGCAGGGGCGGCAGGATCAGGAACCGAGTTCCCCCACGACTGGGAGAAAACCCGGTCGTGTGGTCGCGAGGCGGCGGCACAGGAGTCAGGATGAGCAGGCGCGGACGCGCACGCAGCCACGGGAGCTGAGCCCCGAGCGTGCACAGAGGCCCCGTAAGCGCCGCAGCAGGTCCTCGGGGATGGGGACGGGGTCAGAGAGGAATCAGGCTCCGGGGGTCGACAAGAAACAGGAAGGAAGTCACAGCGAGACAGAGCGTCCACTCCCTCAGAAGCAGAGAGAAGGGAATCGGCAAAGAAGCCAGAGCGGAAGGGTCTCTAGAGATGAACACACAGGACCCGATGGACGCTGTCAGAGCCACCAAGGGACACAAGGCAAAGAAACTGGCATCCCCGGGAAACGTCCCGGAAACCCTGGCAACAGGAACGTCCCGGAAGGCGTCCGGCCGCCCCGGCGGGGGCGGAGGGGAGGTCGGGCCTGCGCCCAGCCCCGCGCACACGCAGGCGCGGGAGGCTTCCGTGTAGCATCTTAGTCTCTCTCGGAGACAACGGGGCACTGGACGGCGTGGGCGCGGTGCAGGGTGCGTGGCACCGGGCGGCGTCTCCTGGGGCGGACGCGGGTTGTAGCCCGTATCACAGCTAAGGGGACACAAGGACCCACGAGGAAGTGTGCAGTTAATCCAAAAGAAGGCAACGAGAGGAGAAGAGACAGAAGAAAGGGAACCAGAGGCAGGAGGGGGACGGGAGCCCAAGAGTCTCGGTGACCGCGTGGGCTCCAGGCGCCGAGCGCCCAGGGGCCCCCGGCCGGAGAGCGTGGACTCCGGGTCGCCTCCGTAAGCTGCGCAAAGAAGCCCGCCGTCGGCGTCGAGGCGCACGTGAGTCCTCGAGGCAGAAGCAGAGAAACAGACGCGCAAACACGCTGCCAGAAAGATGGAGGGACACTCTGCCGAGGGGCAGGGGACGGTACCAACACCAAAGGAGACCTCAGAGCCAGGATATGAGAGATGAGGAGAGTCGTATCAGAACGATGAAATCTGGTTTCCTGGCTCCGGCACCGAGGAAGCACAATCCGTAAAAGAAAAATGGGTCAACGGGACATTGTCCAGATTAAGAACGTCTGCTCTCTGAGACGTGACGAGGGGCGTGACAGCAGCCACACACGGGAGGAAGGACCCGGCAAGCCTGCGTCTGGTCCCGGATAGAGCAAGAACGCTCAGAACTGGATCATAACCAAATGACCTGATTTTAAAATGTGCAGAAGACATGAACAGACACCTGACCGAAGAAGACACATGGCGGAAGGGGGCGCCCGGGTGGTTCAGCCGTTTGGGCACCTGAGGGGTCAGGTCACGATCTTGAGGAGCGTGAGTTCGAGCCCCGCTTGGCATTCTCTCGCTCCCTCCCTCTGCCCCTCCCTGCTCTTCTCTCAAAACAAATAAATACACTCCAAACACTAAAGAAGACACACGGCGGCAAGTGAGTGCGTGTGTGCGCGAGTGGCCTGGACAATGGCCATGTTGCCCGCGCCCAGCGCTGGGGGAATGGAGGGTGCGGGTGCTCTGGGGAGCAGTTTGCCGGGTCCCTAAAGAGTCAGACAGGCACCCGCCACGTGCCCCAGTCACGCCACACCTGGGCGTCGGCCCAGGAGAAAGGGAGCGTGTGCACCCATGGGACTTGTGCCCGCACGGTCCCGGCAGCGCCAGCCTGGAAGCCTCTGGCGCGGGCACCAGGGGGCGGACACGCAGACGGCGGCGGCCCTGCCAGAGCCCCCGCCCCCGGCCGCGAAGCGGAACCAAGTATTGACCAGGCAACAACGAAGATGAACCTCCAACAATTTCGCTCAAATGCGCAATGAAACCAGCCAGACAGAAGAGTCCATACGGCATGATTCTATTTACGTAAAATCTGGAAACTGCAATGGAGTCTGCAGTGTGCGTGCCGGGTCTGTGCCCGTGAGGATGGGTCTCCGAAGGGCATGAGGCCTCCCAGGGCCCCTGCCATTCCCGTGGTGGTGACGGGCGCGGTCTTGGGCCAAAGCCCATTAGACCGTCCTCTGCAAGTGCATGCGGGTCTTTTGTGCCTCAGTTGTACCTGATAGAGCCGCAAATACAACCCCCACCAACACCTCGCTCCTCCCCACTGGGAGACAGAGGCTCCGTCCTGTGCCTTTGGCTCCTATAGTTCCGGAAATTGGCCCTAAACTCTGAGGGGCATGGAGCCCGGCTCTGAGCCTGGAAAAGACAGAAGACATGAGGGCCAGGGGCATCCCGCCTCTGCAGCGGGGCTGGGAGTGGGCGCACAGAGTGTCTGGTGTCCTCCAGCCGGGGTCCAGCCACCACCGGCCGGGGCCCTCTCGCTCCTCCCCCACCTAACGTCCCTCCTGAAAGTCTGCAGAGGGAGGACACTGAGGTCACCGCCTGCACACAGCAGGTGCCAGGGCCCGACAAGCCTCCATAGGTGAGTCGGCCACGCCGTCCTTGTCACCGGCACTTGTGCTCAGGTCGAGGGGAAGGCTAGGACCGGAGGGGCCTCTGTGTCCCTCAACCCAGGCGCAGCCCACTTCCCTAACCCCAGGCACGGGGGCTGCCTCAGCAGGCGGGGACCGTGGATTTGGCTGCTCCGAAGGCGGGTCTCAGCCCCCCGCCCCCTGATGCTGGGTGAGCCTAGAGCCTCAGATCCCCAGGGACCTTCCCTGCCACCTGGGCTTTTTCAGGCCCTTGGCCTTCTAGTCCGGCGTGTTCTGGGGCCTTCTGGAAGGTAGGTCAGCAGCGGTCCCAGGGCTCTGAGTACTTGCTTCACAGGTAGGGAGTACTTGAGGCTCCCCTGGCCCAGCCCCTGGGTCCCCGTGGCCTGTCTGTGCCCTCCTCAACCAGCCGCGCAGAACGGGCCCTTGTGGGCCAGGGGAGCACTGGTCTTGCTCCTTGACCATTGCAGGCCACACCTGGGCAGTGCCAGCCTGCCCAGGACCCCTGAGACCCGGCCCTGCCCACCCGCGCCTACGGCCTCTCTCCTTTGTGCAGGGCCCCTCCACGTTCCCCCACTCCTGGTCCTCTGTTTATCCATTTCTTCCAGCTCACTCCAGAGCCAGGACACTCATTGGCATGGCCTCTCCCTACCTTGGCCCCAGCTCCTGGCCTTGAGGGTCTGTCTGGCTGCCCCTCTTTTAGCCCACCTCCTCCAGGAAGCATTCCCGGGCTACTCAGGGCCTTCCCAGCTCAGAGGTGCATCTGCCCTCAGAGACCCCCTGACTCATGGCCTAGCAGGACCCCCGGCCTGATCACTTCCCACCCCGTCTGTTATGAACCAGCCGCTTGTGACCGCCCCCCAAAAGTTCATACGTTGAAGCTCTTACCCAAAGGGAATGGAATTAGGAGGTGGGACCTTGGGGGGGTGACGGGGTCCTGAGGGTGGGGTCCCACGATGGGATCCGTGCCCCTATAAGAAGATGCCCCCGTGTGAGCACGCAGCAGGAAGGCTCCAGCCACAGCAGGCAGAGCCGTCACCGCACCGCGGCCCCGCGTGACGCTGTGGACACGCTGCCGCGTCTGGGTGCGGCCGGAACTGGACACCCCCATCGTGACCCCCCTAATCCTGACGTGCTCGCCAACGTCAGTCTCTGGGGGGTCAGGTACCCTGCCCCGGTGGCCTCCACCCCCTGGCCCCCTGCGGAGAGCAAACACTGGAGCACCAGCACCGCCTCACTTGCCAATAACCACCGCCCCCCCGCCCCCCTGCTCGCGGTGTGCCTGCCACCGGGGCCCTAACCCCAAATCCTGCCCGACCAACCTTATCTGTTTGCTTTTCACCCAACATCCGCTGGCAATTGGGGCCCCAGCACGGAGGTGCGGGAGGCACTCAGCCAAGGCAAGGGGGCCGCTGGTGGCCAGCCAGGGGCCAGCCGGGGGCCTGGGGGCACATCACTGTAGGGGCTCCCAGGGGGCCCTCAGTCGAGGGGACAGCGGATTCTGGACCCTCCACCTCGAGCTTGGGGAACAAGCCAGTGAGCTACCACGGGAAGCAGCAGAGGGTCCCCTGATAGAGGGGAGGGGTTCTGGTCAGTGCTGTGACCCTGGGTGGGCAGCACCCACCCCAAATCCAGGTTCAGGGGCAGCCAGAGGTTAAAAGTGCAACTGGAGCAGGATCAGGTGCAGGGTGTGGGGGAGCCGGCAGGGTGGCCCCAGGACCACAGGAAAGGAGCTCAGTCAGGAGAGGCGGGGTCTGGAGGGGTGGCCCTGGGGCCCCTCGCCTGTGGCGCTGGCTCACAGGCTCTGTTCTTGTGCCTGGTGGGGCTAAGCCCAGCAGCCGTGGGCAGCAAGAGCCGGCCCGGGGAAGGGGGCAGGAGGCCAGAGAGCGGGGCGCGGGGCAGACTGGAGTGTGGCGGTGCCTCTGGGGTAACAGGCCTGCAGCTCCAGGCTTGGGGGTCTCGAGGAAGAAGAGGCTCCAGATCGCCAGAGTGGGAGTCTAGAATGACACTTGGGGGTGGAGGGGGGGCATCTGCTGGGCCCCCGGCCGCACACAGATCTTGGGGCAAAGGTGAGGCTGGGGTGACTCTCGCCACAGGCCAGAGGTCCTTCCTCTGCCGGGTCCCCTCCCAGGCCCCTCCAGGCCCCAGGTCTCCTGGTCTGCACAATGTCCCCAGTTGCCGGGCGCCCAGGGGCCGAGCCCAGCCCCCACAGGGAGCAACAGGAGAGGCCACGCCCCCAGCCCCTCAGGTCTGCTCTTGATGCCAGGGGTCCAGGGTGCCCGCTTTGCACCCAGCAATGGAACGCCGTGCGGGCCACACACACCGGTGCTGTTCCGTTGGTCACCACGGCCTCCCTGGCTGCTGCCCGGCCCACGTCTCAGAGAGGCCACGGCCGCTGGCAGGCCCGGGGCACAGCTGCCGTGAAGGCAAATTCTGGCTCTGCATGGAAATCTTTCCCCAAAGCCACGGTTCTCGGTACTTCGATCTGACGGTGATCACTGGGGCTGAGACTTGAGCTTGGGACAAAGCCTGACCTTCCCCCACCTGAAGAAGGTCACACCTGGCAGGTGGGGCCCTGAGGGGCTGGCTGACCACTTTCACCTCCATAAACCTGGGTCCCACAAACCCAGGCTCTGGGGGCCCCGAGCCTGTTCTGGAGTTTTCTGGAAGCACTCGCCAGCAGGGAATGCCAATGTCCTCAGGCAGGCTCTCGGTCCCAAGTGAAGGTCAAGGCCCCGGGACAGCCCTCTCTGGGGGCCAGCGTCCACCCTCCCGAGCGGGCCGTGAAGGGCCCCTTGGCGCGGACACCGGGCCCCGGAGCTCCAGCCAGGGCCCCGCCACGCAGACAGAGGGCGAGGGCAGGGGCCCGAGCTGGAGTGTGAGGCCGAACAATCACCCGCTTGTCCGGCCCGTGGGTCCCGCTCCCCAAGGCACCGCTCCCGCCCGCCGGGCTGGGAACAATGGTAGCACACACTCTTATCTCCCACCGTTTGCTCAGCGCATTCAAGGCTCTCGGGTCAGCAAAGAGAAACGCCATTCTGCCTGATCTCCTGCCAAACAGTGTATAGAAAGGGACGTGGGACCACGGCCCCAGGCGTGAGCCGTCTGCTAACTGTGCACACAAGGCCTGAACCGCCCGGATGCGACCGGCCCTGGAATGCACTTGTTCCAGGAAACTCAGACCCGAGCCTCACACACAAGCACGTGCACAGGCGTCTTCAGTCCAGGCCCCGTGGGCAGCCCTGCTGCAGTCCTGGTGACCCAAGCTCTGCTGGGCCACACTGGAGTCCTTCAGGCTGCGGGGGGCACCACTGGAGACCCCAACGTGGGGACCCCTGGCCTGCCACAAGCCCTGCTCCCCAGGCCCTGCAGGCCTGTGATCCAAGACTGTGTGTGTGACCACAGTTCCCTCTCTCTGGCTCCATCCCTCACTGTCCCCCTGGCATGTCCTGAGGCTTGGGCACCCGCCAGGCCCTGGGACACATGGAGAACAGGTGGGGTTAAGGCCCTGTTGGGAGACAGGACAGCACCCAACATGCAGGGCACTGAGCAGAGAAGTAGAACGAGGGGCCATCAGCAGGGGGGCAAGGAGCAGCCCGCACCCAGGCCTTGTGGCTGGGTGCCTGGAGCAGGCAGCCTTGTGGCTGGTGGGAAGTCCACTGGTGGGCGGGCAAAGCAGCCAGGGGGCTCGCAACGGTGCAGGCCAGATTCAGGCAGAGAACAAGGCCTGCGGCTCGATCCCACTGGCAGCCCTGGACCCAGGGGACCCCAGGGGCTGGCTTTAATTGGTGGGAGAGAGCCCCAGGCAGCCCAGGTACTTAGCCCAGCAGGGTTCTGGGCCTCTCTCCTCATCCTGTCTGTCCCAAGATCTGCTAAGTCACCTCCCCACTGCCCCCTGTCTAGGCACCCTTACCCACTGAGCACCCTGGCCAGGGCTAAGGTTCAAGGAGGGCCCACTCACCTGTCCCTATGGGACCTAAGCCCCCCCAACGGCCCACCCCCTCAACGCTCAGAGCTTCGGGAGACCCCATGAGGGTGTGAGCTCTCCAAGGGCAGGGAGAACCCCCACAGTGGCCCCATGGCAGGGCCTGGACCGTCTTCACTCTGTGTGCCCAGGCTTCCGGCTGTAGTGACCCCAGCAGGGGTGGTTCGGGGCAGGGGCACCCGGGAGAGCATCTTGGAACCCCTCCTTACCCTCCTCTGCTTCTGAGTTGAAGGAAAAAGCAGGCACGGGAGTGCCTAGCACACCCTGGGACCCTCTGCCCACCTGGCCCAGGCTCAGGGACCCAGGGCCACTGCCCACTGAATGCAGCTCTCCATTAAAATTTGTACTAAGGGGGGGCGCCTGGGTGGCTCAGTCGGTTGGGCCTCCGACTTCGGCTCAGGTCAGATCTCATGTTCGTGGTCTCGAGCCCCGAGTCAGGCTCTGTGCTGACAGCTAGCTCAGAGCCTGGAGCCTGCTTCTGGTTCTGTGTCTCCTTCTCTCTCTCTGCCCCTCCCTTTCTCATGCTCTGTCTCTCTGTGTATCAAAAATAAATAAGACATTTAAAAATAAATAAATAAATAAAATTTGTACTAAGGGGCGCCTGGGTGGTGCAGGTAAAGCATCTGACTTCGGCTCAGATCATGATCATGACTTTGAGCCCCGCGTCGGGCTCTGTGCTGACACCTCAGAGCCTGGAGCCAGCTTCAGATTCTGTGTCTCCCTCTCTCTCTGCCCTTCCCCCTCCCACACTGTCTCTCAAAAAATAAACATGAAACATTTTTTAAAAAACAATTTTATATTAAAACTATAGTTTAAGTTAAACACAGGTAGTCTGTAAAACAGCATGGGGCCCCATGTGGGGAGCCCAGCCTGGGGGATCCCTCTGCGGCAGGAGCCCAGGGTTCCTGCACCCCAACCACCTCAGGAAAGGGGAAGCTCCTGTGCCAGGGCCCCAGGCTCCTACGCGGGGTCCCACACAGGCTCCCACTTAGGGCCAGGCCGCCCCAGAGAATCATCAGACCTGTACCTGCTCCCCAACTGCTGAAGGGCCCCACAGAGGATCTGAAACACACACACCTCCTGACATAACCTGACCGTGACCCTCGCCTTGACCATGAGCTTGACCTCTGCCCTGATCATGATCCTCATCCTGGGCCTAACCCTGACCCCTCTCTTGGTGCTGACCTGTGTCCTGCCCACTCCCTGTCCCGAGTCGTTGCAACCCCCCAGCCACCCCCTTCTCCCAGGAGGCGGTGGGCACAGCCCCTGCTCCTCTGCCTGGGAGGCTGGCACCTAGAGGCTGGCACACAGCCTCCATGGAGATGCCTTCCCAGATGGGCAGCCCCCTGTGGCCACTCTGGCCCTGCTCGGGTGCCCACAAACAGCTCAGAGCCAAGGGGGGTCAGAAGAGAGTAACGGGGGCCCTTCTGGGTAGAGTAGGACCACTCTGGTGCTGTCCCCTCCCAGGGAGCTGGCGGGGAAGGATTCCCAGAGAGGAGGTGCCCAGCGGGGGTCCCTGCACTTTGGGGGTGGTATCAGCCCAGGGAGGTGTCCCAAGGCCTGTGATGGCCCCATCCCTGGGATCCCACCCCAAAATGTGGTCCTTCCGCCGGGTGGTCTTTCCTCCCAGGCAGGGGTGGGGCTGGGCGTGCTGGCACTGCTGGGAGTGCTAGGGTCTGGATCAGGGTGGAGTCCACCCCAGGGACCATCCGAGCACTTTGGGCTCCCCTACCAGGGACGAGGGGTTGCCCAGGGTCTCCCCACATGGCCGGGATGAGTGCCCTCTCAGCCCCCAAGGTGTGGCTGATGGTGCCCCTGCCACCTCAGCCTGGAGCACACACGGGACGTGTCGACACTGCAAGCTCCGGGGGGCCCCCGCCTGGAGGCCGACGACAATGGGGCTACCGCCCACCAAAGAGCTTTCTGTAGGCCAAGTTCTGATAACAGCACCCTAGATCCTGTCCAGCCACCCCTGCGTCCAGTGGGTGAGGCAGAGGCGGGGCCTGTACCGCCATATAAGGTGTCCAGGAGCGGCCACTCAGGCGCACAGGTGCGGCGAGCCTGCCCAGGGAGGGGCCGGCTCCAGCGGGGACCTCTCTTCACGCGTCATGCTGGGGCCTGGGCTGCTGCTGCTCCTGTCCTGCGGGCCGGCCCTGCTCGGCGCTGGTGAGTGGGGCCCCCAGGCCACACCGCAGGGCGGACGGATGCCCGCTGCGCCGGCGTCAGGCTGGCCACAAGGACGTTGATGGAGGGGAGGCCCCTCCCTGCTCTGTAGCTGTCCCACAATGGCCGAGGCCCCGGCCTCCCCCAGAGAGCAGGCTGCCCCTCACCCCTGCCCTGGGCACAGGGGCCAAGGAAGCACACACCGTCTCTTCAGCAAGTGGGCACGGTGGGATGTGGGCGTGCTGGACAGGACGGTGCCACCTGGGGCTCCGCTGTCCACACTGGGCCCCAGGGCCTGTGAGGGCGGCAGGGTGTAGGGAGCAGGGTAGGGGCCTCGTGGGAGCTGGAGCCAAAGGACCCAGGTGGAGACCCCAGCTCCATGGATCCTGTGAACAGACGAGCCACAAACCCGAGTTTCCCCATCTATAAAGTGAAGGAGACATCTCCCTCTTCGTGTGGCTGCCTGGAGGGTTAAGGGGGGGTTGGAGGGGACATGTGGCAGGGCCCAGGACCACCAGCACTGCTGCAGAGGCTCAGAACGGGCCGCCATGCCCCCGATCCCACCCGATCTTTCCGGTCAGGCCACGGAGCTGGGGACCTTTCCTCCTCCCTCACCCCCGACCCCCCGGTCGCTTCCGCTAACCACCCCAGACACTCCGATGCCACAGGCTGAGGGCAGCTCTCACTCCTGTCCCCGAGCCTGGGAAGGCGCCAACCCCAAGGGGCCCCACAGCGGCCCGGAGACCGCAGACGCCAAGTCCTCTGCGTCTTCTCTCCTGCCCCAGAGCCCAGCATGACTGGTGTCTTCTCTCTCCTTAGCCCTTGGTCTGCTGCCCCTTCCTTGGTGGGCCCTCGGCCAGGGGCCAGGGTGTAGGTACTGGGGGTGGGCTGTGAATCCCTGAGCCCAGTGGCCCCCCCTGGCATTGCCCAGAGGCTCAGGAACATGGCAGTGCCAGGGGCAGATGGGCACAGGGGAGTGGGCAGGCTCAGGCACCCCGACAGCTACGTGGGCTGCAGAAGCAGGTAGGAGCCACGGCCCAACTGAGGGCCCAAGTGGGTGTGAGGGGCAGAGGCACTGGGAGGATGGCAGGGGCAGGGGGAGGAGAGCTGAGGAGGCCACGGCCCACAGGTGAGCCCCCCCCCCACTCCAGCTGTCCCTGGAGCCGCCAGTGGGGTGAGCGATTCCTGCCCCTGCGGTCACGTGACTAATGTCACCTGGGCATCTCTCTGGTCACGGTCACCATGACCCCAAGACTAAGGTTAACAGGGAGGAAGGAAGTAGGAGCACAGCCACTTTTGGAGGCTGGCAGAGCGAGCAGCCCCCTGGGCACATGGTGGGCGGGGTGTGGCCAGAAGGGCAGCCTAGACGGCTGCCCGCCGACTCCAGGCCGGCTCGCCTCCGAGGCCCAGCCCTGTGCTGTCAGGGGGCCGCTCCCTCCCCAGGCCTCCTCGCGGCCTCCCGCCTGCAGTGCGCATGCGAGCCCGGCTGCCCGCCCGTCCTGCGTGGGGGCTCTGTTCCACCCGGGGGCGCCTGCAGCAGGAGTGCTGGGAGCCCAGCAGGCAGATGGCACGCCGGGCCGGGCTGGTCAGAGCCAGGGCCAGCAGGCTCGGAGCTCCCGCCACACGGCTCCTGGCCGACCAGCCGCACGCCCGGGGTGGTGCTGACCGCAGCCTCTGTCCACACAGGCCTGGATGACACCTCCTTTGTGCAGCCACGCCTCCAGAGGCTGCAGGACTCCCCAAAGACAGGTGAGGGCCACAGGCAGCCTCCCACCCTGTCCTACAGGCTGCCCGGAGCACCTGGGCCACGGCCCTACCACAGGGTAGCCATGATCTGGGGTTTCCGAGAGGGGAACCCAGCTATGGAAAGCCTTAGCCGGCCCCTCACCTGGAGGGGAGCAAGCCCATGCTGCAGGGGGGAGTGGGGCGGGGGCTGCGTGGGAGCTGTGCCCTACAGACCCCAGGGCTGAGGAGGCCTCCGTCCCTGCAAGGCTTGGGAGGCAGACCCAGCCCAGAGCTGGCTTGGCACTGGGGGCCAGGCAGGGGCTCTTTCCCACCCACACCAGGCCGGCCTGGGACTTAGCCGAGGGCCCGGCTCGTGGGGTCAAGACTCCCCACCCCTGCCCCATCAGCCCGCTGTCCCCACAGCTCCAGACAAGGGCTGGTGCTCCACATGGGGGGCTGGACACTTCTCCACTTTCGACGGCCACGTGTATGACTTCCCGGGGACCTGCAACTACGTCTTCTCTGCCACCTGCAAGGACGCCTCGCCTGCCTTCAGCGTCCAGCTGCGGCGAGAGCCCGCCGGGAACATCTCCCGGGTCATCGTGGAGCTGGGGGCCGCTGTGGTCACCGCGCAGAAGGGAGTAATCTCCATCAAGGACGTGGGGTAGGCCGCGTGGCTGGGGTGGGAGGCTGGGCGGGCCAGGGGGCGGGCCCTGACCACTCTCGCCCCACAGGGTCGTCAGCCTGCCCTACACCAGTAACGGGCTCCAGATCACACCCTTCGGCCAGAGCGTGCAGCTGGCGGCCAGGCAGCTGGAGCTGGAGCTGGTGGTCATGTGGGGCCCGGGCACCCACCTCATGGTGAGGAGGCCGGCAGGGGCGGAGGGCCGGGGGGCGGCCGTCCCAGGGTGGCGCACTGTCCGGGGGCCTGTGCCCACCGGCTCGGCGAGGGTCCCGGGGCCCCCTGACGGCAGTGCCCGCCCGCCCGCAGGTGCTCGTAGAGAAGCGGCACAGGGGCAGGCTGTGCGGTCTCTGTGGAGACTTCAACGGCGAGCGGACGAACGAGTTTCTGAGTGAGGAAGGTAGGTGGGGGTCCGGGCCCAGCCCCCCTGAGGCCCCGCCCCACGGTGCTGACCCTGCTCCGCCCCTACCCCTAGGCAAACTCCTGGAACCCCACATGTACGCCGCCCTCCAGACGCTGGATGACCCCAACGAGATCTGCACCTACGCGCCCGGCCCCAGCCCCTGGGCCCCACGGGCAGAGCATGTACGTGAGGTGGTGGGGACCCTCAGCCACGGTGGGGGCTGGCCCATGGAGTCTGAGGGGATCTCGGAGGCCAACAACACCCCTAGCCTTCTAAGGCTGGTGTGGGATTGGCCTTGACCCCATGACCCCGAATGGCCCTCTGCCCAGGCCCAGACTTGCAGCCAGCTGCTGACCCTGGTGGCCCCCGAGTGCAACGTGCCCAAAGAGACATTCGTGCTGAGCTGCCAGGTGGACATGGCCGCGTGTGTCCCGCCAGGCCGGCAGGACTGTGGCTGTGCGACGCTGTCTGAGTACTCGCGCCAGTGCAGCATGGCTGGCCAGGCCGTCAGCAGCTGGCGGCGCCCCGGCCTCTGCTGTGAGTCCTGGGGAAGGGCCCCAAATCCCCACCGTGTCCGGGCGACGGCTGGAGGAGGGCCGGGCTCAGTGCGGGGCTGGGAGGCGGGGTGGGTGCCGGGCGCCCCTGCCCCTCTCACGGAGGTTACACGTGCCCGCAGCCGTGGGCCAGTGCCCGGCCAACCAGGTGTACCAGGAGTGCGGCCGGGCCTGCGTCAGGACCTGCTCCAACCCGCAGCACACCTGCTCCAGCTTCTGCACCTTCGGCTGCTTTTGCCCGGAAGGTGAGGGCGCCCACTCGCCCCGGGGCC
>PISW01013169.1:0-28012 GCA_004023785.1 Mungos mungo
TTAATTTATCAATGTATATTTTATTGTTTGTGCTTATTGTTTCACATTTAAAAATCTGCATATATATGTATACATATATATGAAGCTATTTTCCTGTAATTTTTAGGGAAACTGTGTATTTTACCTTTTTCATGTAGGTCTGTGAACTATCTGGAATTTGTTTCATTTGGCATGAAGTCATGGTCAAAATGTAGTTTATTCTGATATGTATACATCCATGTTTCCCAAATCCACTGCACTTGCATATATTTTGTAGTCAGGTTGCCTTTGTGTGGGTGTTTTCTTTTTTTTAAATTTTTTATTTAAATTCTAGTTAATTAACATACAGTGTAATATTGGTTTCAGGGTAGAAATTAGTGATTCATCACTTACATATTACACCCAGGTCTCCACACAGCAAGTACCCTCCTTAACTGTGTGGGTGTTTTCTTTCTTTTCTAAAAAATTTTTTTAAATGTTTATTTATTTTTGAAAGCAAGAACATGAATAGGGGAAAGGCAAAGCCAGAAAGGGCAGAGAATTTAAAGCTGGCTCTGTGCTGAGAGCAGAGAGCCCTGTGCAAAGCCCATACCAACCAACCATGAGATCATGACTTGAGCCAAAATCAGATGCTTTCCTGACTGAGCCACCCCAGGAGCCCCATGTGTGGGTGTTTTCTTGATTCTCAATTCTCATTCTGTCCTTGAATAGATGCCACACTGTTTTCATTGCTGCAGCTTCATAATAATTATCAGAGTTTTTAAGTGCAACTCCTTCACTATAGTTCTTAATTGTCTTTAGAATTTTCTATGATTCTTTAAATTTTCCAGTTTCTTATGAATTCTAGAATTTTCTGTTCCAGCATACCATTCCCATATGCAGGAAAAACAAAAAGAACAATTTTCTGATATAATGGTGATTGGTTTGAATCTCAAAATCACTTTGAGAAGAATCAGCAATTTAATAATTTTAAACCACCCAAACTTCAGTTAAGTATCCTTAATTATTTTTCTGGCATATATTTTATTATACATATTCATAGGTATTTGATCATTGTATGATTTTGCAAGTGGTGTTTTTAAACTCTTGTTTCTTGAGATGTAATTTATAGATAGAAAATTTACCTTTTTTAGGTGTACACTTTGATGAGTTTGGACAACTGTATGCAGTTGTGAAATAACTATTGAGATAGTTATTTCCCTATTGAAAAATATATTCCTATTGATATATAGAATATTTCCATCACAGAAAATGTTTCTTTGTATCACTTGCTGGTTAATTCCACTCCTCATTCCCAGCCCATGATCCCTACTGACCTGATTTCTATTGTATTATTTTGCCTTTTCCAGAATGTCATGTAAGTAAACTTACACAGTATGAATATGGTGCCTGGCTTCTCCCACTGAGCATGATGCATGTATCTGAATTGTTTTTTCCTTTATATCGATGAATTGTATTCTACTGCATGAAAATACAACAATTTATATGTCCATTCATCAGTTAATGAACATTTGAGTTGTTTGCAGTTTGGGGCTATTATGTATAAAGCTTCTACAAACATGTGTATGGACAAATGCTTTCTTTCTCTTATGCCATATGTTAAGTGTATGTTTAACTTTATAAATAACTGCCAAGAAGTTTTCTGAAGTTGCTTTACCCTTCTGCATTCCCATCAGCATGTGAGTTGAGTGTTTCAGTTGATCTGCTTCCTTGCCAGCATTTTGTCATCTTTTGTAGTTGTTGTTGTTTTTAAAAATGTTAACCATTTTTATAAGAGTGCAGTGTCTATGGTTGTGCTTTTAATCTCCTTTTACCTAAAGATCAGTGATGTTGAACACCTTTTCTTGTGCTTATTTAGTATTGAAATCTCTTCTTTGGTAAAGTTTCTGTGCAAACCTATTGACCCCTCGTTTTTTACTGTGTTGTTTTCACCTTATTAACAAATCATAAGTGTTTTTTTAATATACTTTGGATACAAAGTCTTTAAATTTTTTTTACAATTATTTATTTTTGAGAGACAGAGTGTGAACAGAGGAGGGGCTGAAAGGGAAAGAGACACAGACTCTGAAGCAGGCTCCAAGCTCTGAGCTAGCCCTGAGTCTGACTCAGGGCTCGAACCCACAAACTGTGAGATCATGACCTGAGCTGAAGCCGGACACTCAACTGACGGAGCCACCCAGGGGCCCCTGGATACCAAGTCTTTACTGGATATATGTTTTATTACTGCTGGGTCATAGCTCGGTTATCAGACGGTAGGGTGGACTTTAGTTTCCATGTACTCTGTTGGCCAGGTGAAATTGCACAGTGAATATCCCACAAAATGTATGCAACAGCCACTGGATATTTTTAGGAAGGTAACTCCTAAGTTTATGATTCTGTCAATTTGTCTTTGATCTAATTTTCTCTGTAATGCATGGTTGACATTTCTTGGATGGGTCTTAATTTTAATTGAAGAGATGGAGTTTATGAATGAGAGAACCAGATACAGTAATAGGAAAGTACACCCAGTACCAGGAATGAAGAAGGCAAATTCACAGAGAACTTTTGGGTTTTCAAAGGGATGGATTAGTGGATTTGGGCCACTAATGGCTGCAATTCTAAGGGGTTATGTCATTGGAATTGCTTATGTTTTCATCATAAAAAAATACATATATTGTTATATAAATCTACTCTATATAAGTAGGTTGGTAATCAAACGTTGAATTCAATGACCTTAGTGATTTAAACTAAAATTATGATGCTTTAAATATGAGATTATGCCCTTTTACCATAAGTATATGGTTACATTTAATACTAATTATACAAATGTATCCCATAAAATCATGTCTCAAATTTTCCTTCTTTTCAGTTTTTACTACTATTTAGCCCATCAGAGATTTAAAAATAATGTTTAATGTTCATTTTCTTTAACTTTATAATTAATCCAGGTAAGCTCTTTTTTTTTTCTTTTTTGGCCATATAACTAAGATCATTGCTAGAATGTCATTTTTACCCCTAAGCATTCATTAGCTATTTCAAAAATATAAAACTTGGTAGAGCACTTATAGAAGTATTAAAATTATAGTGTATGAGTTATGGAATTTATATCAAGCTAATAACACATGGTATATTTTTGTTTCTGTATATAGTCACATACTCTATACTGTTTAATAACAGAATATAAAAGATAAAGTATTTTTTAAATATAAGCAGGTACTCCCACATATTCTGGGCAGTGGTCTTGGAATTCCAACCGTGTTATCCCTCTGATCAGGTTGAACTATATCCTTAATTTCAATTATATTTGATTTTCAGATAAACACACTTAAAAAATATAAATGTGTCTAAGCCATGTTTGGGACATATATGTAGTGTAAACTCTACTCCAGGCTCTACTAAACTCCAGATACACTGGACCATGAGCTGTTCCCTAAGTATAGCAGGTGTTACTGAATCCCAAGTTTAGCTGCCCATCACTCAAAAGGCCAATACTCAAGAGATGAGTTTTGATTAAAGGAATCTGAACTTTACTCAGGAGGTTGGCCATCTAGGGAGAAGGGCATCTTGTCCAAAAACCAACTCTGACATTTCTACCTAGCCAAGAGTGTTTTCAAAGGATGGGGGTTAGCGGGGGGAGCCTGGGTGGTTCAGTCAGTTGAGCATCTGACTTCTGCTCAGGTCATGAACTCGTGGTCCATAAGTTCAAGCCCCGCATCAGGCTCTATACTGACAGCTCAGAGCCTGGAGTCTGCTTCAGATTCTGTGTTTCCCTGTCTCTCTACCCCTCCCCTATTCACACTCTGTCTACTCTGTCTTTCAAAGTAAATAAACATTAATTTTCTTTTTAACAAGGAATGGGGGTCATTAATCAGTGAGGGCTGTAGTGACCTGGAACATTTCCTGATTCCATGTAGAATTAGCGGTGCCTATTTATAGTTTTCAGTGCTTGAGGGCTTTGTGAACAGTCTAATTCCTGTTCTATGACATGTTTCTATTCTCTTCCTTGAAAAGAAAAATTTCTACATACACAAGGAGGGTTAAAAATCTATCATAGGAGTTTAACAACACCTTTCAAAGATCACCATGCTGGTTATGAAGAACAAGGCCATCTCACAGGTACATTTACCTTAAGGTCCTGTCACTGTCTATTTCCCATGCATTGAATGTTCTTGACCAGAATCCACTCTTTCTTCCAATCTCTGCCCCATCACCTTCTCAGTGTGAGATGTGTACTGACTGTCCTATTTACAAGTGCAATCCCACCGCTTACCCAGTTCTGCATTTTTGTTTTTCCATAATACGTACCAAAGGCCTTCTTATTTATTTTATTTGTTGCTTATTGAATATCTATCCTTACTGTAACGTGAGATTCATGGAGATATGAATTTTTCTATTTTGTCCATGACTATACCCCAAGCATTTAGAACAATGCTTGGCCCCTAAGAGGTACTAAAAAACATTAATAAATAAGTTGATGAACGCACAAATAATGATCTAAACATTTAGAGAAAAATATTTGTTTCTTTTTTGGGGGGTAGATTCGTGGATTTTCACAAGGCACAGAAAAGTTCATGTTATTAATCTTTTAAAGTAAGAGCAAGAAAGTTTCCGTGGGTATGTATTTGAGAGCCACTCCAATATTTTTATTACTGAGCTCACATCATAACTCAGCTTATTTTATCCATAGCTGCAATTTTTAATTAGTTCAAAAATATTCTGACTAAATGGCACCTGGGTGGCTCAGTCAGTTAAGCGTCTCAGGTCATGATCTCATGGTTTGTGGGTTTGAGCCCTGTGTTAGGCTCTGCACTGACGGTGCGGAGCCTGCTTGGGATTCTTTCTCTGCCCTTTCCCTGCATGCTCTCTAAATAAATAAATAAATAAATAAATAAATAAATAAATAAATAAATAAATAAATACTTTAAAAAACACATTCTGCCAAAGCTTATTTCTCATTTTAGTTACTATACATGTCATATCCGAATAACGTTTGTAATGATCTTGGCATATTCTGTAAGATATATGATATTAACTACCTATGGACTATTTTATACAGTGCTCTCTCAAACACCAAAGCAGGCTATCTATGAAGTGATCTATCAATATGCCACTTTGCCTCTGTGCAAAATCTTGCCTCCCTTTAATTGAAACTGTAAAGATTTTGAGGATCTTCATTATATTTCACAGTGTCTTTCTCATATGATAAATATGTAAGTATAGGGGAGCCTAGGTGGCTCAGTTGGTGAAGCTTCTGACTTCAGCTGCGGTCATGATCTCACAGTTTGTGAGTTCAAGGCCTGCATCAGGCTCTGTGCTGAGGCCTTAGAGCATGGAGCCTGCTTTGGATTCTGTGTGTGTGTGTGTGTGTGTGTGTGTGTGTGTGTGTGTGTGTGTGTCTGCTCCTCCCCTCCTTGCACTCTGTTTCTCTCCCTCTCAAAAATAAACACTAAAAAATTAACAAAAAAGAAATATGTAATTATAAGTACTAGAGTTGAGTATTTTCACTGCTTTGATAAATACAGTATTAAAAATCTTATGACAATGTTGAATCATATAAGTGAAAGTATTCTCCTTTGCACTGGTGGCTAAAAACTCAGAGAAAAATTTCTGCCATGCTATAGACATTGGACTAACACAGTAACCTCTCTGATTCTGACTTCATAATTCTTTTTTTAGTATTCTTATTTTTTCTTGATTTTTCATTTATTTTTAAGATGTTATTGATGTAAATACCCATTTTAAGCTACATTAGGTGCATTATGAAAAAAAAAAACGACATGACTAAAGAAATGAAATAAATGAAGAGTATCATTTCATTGAGCGTTTTCACTTGCACACCTGACAGTATTCAAGATGTTTGTCCCTGGCAGACCCATTCCGACCCCACTTACTCCTCGGTGTTGTTCCACAGCTTCACTCAGGAACTATGTGCAACCCCCATGGGTTATAGCAATTATCATAAATCAGTCTACATAATTCATAAAATTGTTAGAGAATTTGAATATCCCAAAATTAGGCTACTAATTTATAGAATTTCAAACCTATTACTGGCTATGTAGCAAGTATTCTACTGCAGTGTTTGAATTAAAACTGCACTCAGTAGGGCCACATGGGTGGCTGTGCTGACAGCTCAGAGCCTGGAGCCTGCTTCAGATTCTGTGTCTCCCCTCTCTCTCTGCCCCTCCCCTGTGCATGCTTGCTCTCCCTCTCTGCTCTCTCTGCTCTCTCTCTCTCTCTCTCTCTCTCTCTCTCTCTCTCTCTCTCTCTCCCTCCCTCCCTCCCTCCCTTTCTCTGCCTCTCTCTCTCTCTCCCTCTCTCTCTCTCCCTCTCTCTCTCTCTCTCTCAAAAATAAATAAACATTAAAGAAAAATTAAAAAAAAAAAACTACACCCAGTAAACCTGGTGCCTTAAGAGGCATGACTCTTCAACCATTTTCAGTTCCCATCCAGGCCTCCTATACTGTTTGCTGGATAATATTCATTCAAGAAATAGCTATTTTCGCTACCATTAAAACTCTCTGTCATTCGAAGCCATTTTAGATATGAATTGGTCAAATCTTTGGTTCTCCAATTTTATATTCACTTTTGTTTGACATTTTCCTTTCAGATAATAATGCCTTATTTTTTAGCCACTCTCCTTTTGCTGACTAGAACTTGTGAAATTAAATATTTGAAAATCAGCAATGCTAAAGATTTTGTAAACCCACAAGAAACATTTTATTTTCCATTTCTCTAACTCAGGTTTTTCAGCCTGAGATTTAGATTGTATGACTTAGATAGAAAACTTTTCCATTTTCTTTCTTTAGTATAAAAAGAAAACTTTTCCATTTGTGACCTCAAACAATGAATCATCCTAATGGGGCTTATATTACAAGACCATCACAATTTTTCCTTTACTTTTAAAAATTGTATTTAATAAAGGATCCAAAACAGTATAGTTTACCCTATATTTATAAAGGGTTTATGTGCCTTAAACTCTGGATAAGAAGCACATGATAAATATTTTTAAAATCTAAATTTTTAAAAATGTCACACCACAGGTTTTGTTAATTTTCTACTCAACCCATTTGAAAATAATAGCTCTAATATTTTACTCTTAGCATCTCCATTCAATTTTCTCTCACTGCATACTATGTCAAAAATCTAATTGCTCATTGTACATTGGAAACCACTAGCTTGTGCAAAAAAAATGTTTAGGTATGAATTAGTTTACTCTTCACCCAAGACTCTCTTTATACTATATAATAGACAACATATTTCTGGCATAGTGTAAAGTTTTTTGTGTTGTGATTGATTTGATCTAGCAATTTAGGACACACCTGTGCCCTCAGCCCAGTGTTTCATGACTTTCGTATGTCCAGCATTATTGTTTTAGGTTTCTCTTCATCTCTCAACTCAAATGTGAAAACTGTCCTGAAACCCTTAGGCAATTCATTTGTTCCTCTTCATCGCTCTAATAAGGTTGAGTGTGTACTTCTATTTCAGTACTCATGACACTGTACTTGTATTATATTTTTCATCAGTATGTTTATGGTTACATAATGGAATACAGAGCACTTTTGTGAACTGTTAAAACGATGACAAATAAGAAAGACAAAGGCCCATATCCCTGAGACAACCACGGTGACTTCAAATTCTTCTCATCATCAAATTCTATTATGGACAGATATCATGGCTTGCTACTCATTTTTATGCTTGTAGTATTAGCAAGTTGCTATACATGCAGAATAGAGGTGATAATCACTAAATAATGATATGTAGGACTGGTTGAGAAAACAAAGAAAGGAAACTTGTTGAAATCATTTCACAGAAATTAACATTACTGTAGACAGTTTTACATGTGAGAGTATTTGAAGAAACAAGTATATAGTTGGAAAGGAAGAAAATCCTAGTAGTTGACCCACAACATAGGCATCTGCGAGACTGTGCAAATTAACACAAGGTCTCTTCACAATTATTCCATAGGAAAACATATCTAAATTGTAGTTCTTAAGTATGAAACTGTCTTAACGCACACATTAAAAATAATTTTACTTACAAAAAATGTTTTTTACTTACTTTTCTGTGAGGCTTGATGGAAGATTGATGTTTGTCTCTCTTACTTCTACTGCCACCGAACAGGGGAACAGGGCTGCACAACCTGCAAGAACGTAAGTGGTCCACGTTAATGAGAAATAGCCCCACACAGAGCTGGTTAAATAGTCAAGACAAGATCTCCATTTATGTGGGGGAGGGGGTTGAGCATCGTTCCAGAAAGGAATTCTGGTTGTTTGTTTGTTTCATTGGAGGACAGTTAATTGGGATCTGATTTTCCCCCCATACCAGTTCAGAAACTGAAAGCAGTAATAGGTTAAGTGCCTGGGTGACTCAGGTCCGACTCTTAATTTCGGCTCAGGTCATGATCTCACAGTTCATGGGTTCAAACCCTACATCAGGCTCTGTGCTAACAGCTGCGAGCTTGTTTGAGATTCTCTGTCTCCCTCTCTACCTCTCTCTTGCTTGTTCTCTCTCTTTCTCTCTCTCTCTCAAAATAAATAAATAATCATTAAAAAATACCTAAAAAGCAGTAGTATGCCTATCACCTATCTTTTGACTCTGGAAGCAACTCTTCAGCTTTAAATTTGCCAAAGTCATTTTTAGTGCCTTTTGTCCAAAGGACCCTGAATTCATAGAGTAAAACAGAAAGATAAGTAGGTAGTCAGACTTTTTTTTACAGATTTTCTGAGGGAAGTAAAACCTCTAGGGCAATGTGGTGATTGAAAAAAACAGTTTCAAACAAAGTAGGACATAGGTGGGAGAACAAGCATCTAGACCAGATCAGATCAAAAGCTGTTCTGAGAAGAGAAACTGAATATTTGAATATTTAAATCAGAATCCTGCTGTGCACATTTCATAGTTATTCATATACAGTATATAACGTTGAACTGAAAGGGCTTCTATATATATAACCCCCACCTCCTATTGTGTTAATTCAGTATTTTCCAGTAATCACTCAATTATCTTTATAAAAATCTTGAGAGGTCCTCACAGGTATTGGTGGAGATCAATCTCCAGATTGGGTTGGTGCTACTTAACTATCTCAGTCAGTATTCCTGTGTGGAAGGCATCGATAACCAAGAGCTTTAATTCTGACAGATTCTACATAATGTCTGAGTAAGTTACAATATATATTCTGAAAAACATACATGTGAGAGAAAGGTCAAATTGAGGAATGCCAACAGATTTAATGGGTGATTTGGTAATTTACATTCCCTAAGAAAATAGCATTTAAGAAAACAAGACAGTTGATTGAAAAAACTGGGGAGAAATGGGTCATGGCTGGGGGCAAACTTGTGCAATTTTGTCACCTTCAATCCCGTAAAAAAAAAAAAAAAAAAAAAAAAACCTATGCTTCATCTTGATTTTTTTTCTCTATTCCATACAATTATTTTTATCAAACCTAGAAAGTGTCTTTTGAATTGGATTTTGATAAAATTGCTTAAACTGACTGCAGCTTATAGTTGAAGAAAAAAGGACATAGTCAAATGTCTGTGAACAAACAGATATCTAACACTGTTTTATTTCACCTAATAAATGTAATTAAAAATACAGGTGAAAGGCATACATTAGAGCAATGAATGAAACTGCACATATTTGTTTCATGAAATTCTCTGCGGACACTCCTTTAAAACAAAACAAAAGAAATAAATAAATAAAAGTCAGTAAATAACTAAATAGTTTAAGGTTAAATGTCAATGCTTGCTTTTACACAAGCCTGACTTATTGTATCAGAGTAGTCAGAAGAAACAAAGGTGAAATGTGTAAAAGAGAATTTGATAGTGTGAAAGAACTAAGAACATTGCACAGACCATTCACCTCATTATAGCATTTTGTGTAAATTCCAATCAGTGCATTATTTTACAAGAATGTGTGTTTTAAACATAAACATAGTAGACAAAGTATGTTTTGAGATTGAAGTAGAAATGAAAGAAAACTGTCTTCTTTATGAGCATTTTATCACTGAGGGAGTGATCTTTTCACTCATTTATCCAGACTGAATAAATAAAAGTAATAATTTGTTTATTTAGAAATTATTTATGCTGGGGCAGCTGAGTGGCTCAGTCAGTTAAGTGCCCAATTTCGGCTCAGGTCATGATCTCCAGGTTGGGCTCTGTGGGGACAGCTCAAAGCTGGGAGCCTGCTTTGGATTCTGTGTCTCCCTCTCTCTCTCTGCTTCTCCCCCATTCACACACACTCTCTTTCAAAAATAAATAAAAGTTAAAAATTTTTAAAAATAAAGTATTTATCTCAAAGAAAAATTGGAGAATTGAAAAAAATCTGTCAAATCTAATTTTTCTCCCATAAGTAAAATAAGAAAAATTACAATCTTCTCATTGTTATGAGTATTAAGTAAGATATTTGAGGCATGTAGCATATGTGATCAACAAATAAGCTAGTTATCTGATTAATCCATCTATAATAAGGTAGAAAAGAAGCACTATTTTATTGTGATAAACTAAAGCTTAGAGATATATTTAATCTAATTGGACCATTTTGACATACTTCTCTGAGTAGTCATTATAATTCAGCCATTAATCATGACACAATAAACATCAAAACTTAAAAGATAGGGGAGCCTGGGTGGTTCAGTCACTTAATTGTCCAACTTTGGTTCAGGTCATGATCTCTCCATCTGTGAGTTTCAGCCCCACGTCGGGCTCTGGGTGGACAGCTCAGAGCTGGGAGCCTGCTTCGGATTCTGTGTCGCCCCTCTCTTTTTACCCCTTTCCTGCCCCTGCTCTGTCTCACTCTATCTCTCAAAAATAAACAAATATTTTTAAAAAACTTTAAGGACAATTCTAATTTATAAATAAAGTGAACTGTTTGATACGTGGTATCTATATGCATAGGAAAAAATGCTTACCATTTTACAATTTCATCTCACCAACAGGTGTCACCATTGGTGGGTTTAGTACAAATTCAAATTACTTGGTATTTAATCACATAAAATAATATTAAATGGGATCAAGGAGAATACAAGTTGATAATTTTCAAGAAATAAAATGAAGGAAAACATTGCCGAGTATACCGTTTTAACTAGGGATTGTTAAGTAATCACAAAGAATTATAAGCATGGATATTATTGCTGGTATGATACAATATACCCATGCTGTGCTTATTGGAATTTAATTGTACCTTTAATATCTGTAAAATAAGAAAAACAATGGGTGTTCTTAGCGTTTATAATCTTCATCCTCTGGGATAAACATATCACTGAGTGAAATACAGGGTTCATATTCCTTAGTTTGGGTTTAGAATGATCAGCGATGTGGATGCACATGTTGGAGGTGTGTGTGTGTGTGTGTGTGTGTGTGTGTGAGATAGAGAGACAGAGACAGAGAGACAGAGAGACAGAGAGAGAGATTACTTTATTTGCCAGAATTTACCCTGTTAATTGTCTGAGAATAAATTGACTTTTTTTTTTTCCTTTTCTTGCCTGTACACCAGAATGATGTATTCTGCAGACCGATTTTCTTTGCCTTTATCAATAGTATAGATATTCCTTAAAATCTCATCAAAACCCACAAACCATCTTTAAAGGAAGCTATCCTGCCCAGCTTTCCTTGATCGTGATTTCAATTTCGGTCTTTTAGGCAAATGCATCTGCATATCTCCGTCCAGCAGCAGCTTCTGCCTTCCAGGAAGATAGAAACATGAAAGAGCCTAAATGCCCCCAGATAATCAGCAGAATGGTGATTATCAGGTCTCTGAGTAGCACTAACCCCCCTCCCTAACAAAACTCCACTGTTAGCCTCACTGTAGTCTTCCCCAACTTGAAAATTATACCTACTTGAAGAAGAAAAAAGAGTGATTGTTGAATTTATTAGAATGGCCTTCTTAAAAATCTCAGAACACTTTTTTAATACTTTTTCCTGGATGCGGAAGGAAAAAGATCTAGGATAAAAGTAAATGGAAATAACTCCAATATCCTGCTTAGTCTACTTGTTCAGGAAGTACAAAAGTTATATAAGTGTGGTACTTGAAAATGACGGTTGGCTAATTTGGGAAGCTGTGGTATGTTTTATTATTATTAATTATATTTATAATTAATTATTAAAGTTCCTCTCCAATTGGAAGTCCTTATATAGTTGTACTTCTATCAAATTATGTTCTAATTATTTTCTTTTATTGGGATTGCCCTTTTTTTCTTTCAGATTTTCAACTGTTGTTATATTACTGGAGTCAGAATGGAATTATTGACAATTTCATGGTTCTAAGTGATATACATAAATATAGTATTTATCAGTGCTGGTGATACACATGTAACATAATAGAATATTAAACTGATCTGGATTGTTTGATGCATATGAACATCTCTATGTAATGGGTAAACATGTTTATCAATTGGACAATGTACTTTATTGCCACTCAGTGTCATTCTTCAAGATACTAAATGCGAGACCTTGGGCAATCTGCCATCTCTCACTAACTTCTGTCCTCTGAATCAATTTCCTGCCCCCTCCTTTCCCTCTCAGTTTTTTTTTTTCCTTCAGAGGCAAGTGGTTAACAGCTTGACTCTGGAGTCTTATTAACTTGGCTTTAAAGTCAAGCGTTGCCACTTTCCAGCTATGCACCCTTTGATTAATTTTTTAACTTCCCTAAGCTTCATTTTTCTCTGCTAAGTAACATAAGAAGAATGGCAACCTCCTCATTGCTATGAGGGTTAAGCAAGGTCCTTGAGGCACATAGCATAGCAAGTGGCCCCTCATATGCGGTCAACAAGTGAGCCATTACCAGGTTAATCAATGGGTGTTACATTTCCCTCCGAATTATTTCCTCAATCTGACACTCTTTGTCTCCATCTCTATTAAAACCAAATTACTTCAGGCTCTTACTAGCTCTCCTGTATTATTCTAGTAGTGTCATAACTAGTCTCCTTTTCCTTATCCTTATGTGTTGCAAAGTATCTTTCCAAAGCAAGTATCTGATTTTATAACCTTTTTATTTTGCATGACTCTCTACCTTCTACTACATTTTTCTTCACCTGCCTTCAAAATATTTACATATACTGATTCATAAGTCATATACATGATCTACTATGTTACAGGAATTATGAAATATAAACAAAAATAGAAAATAAGATGAGACAAATATAAACAGAAAACAGTATTTTTCTTCAGGCATTCCAAACTCCCTTAGGGGGATACATTCAAACTTGGAGGTTCCTGAGAAGATTGCTAGTGATTCAAAGCATCCTAGCAAGCATTTATATGGTTGTTGTTGTTTTTTTTTAAATCATACTTTCTTTGTCTTTCACTACCTTTCCCTTAAATGCTATGCTCTAGCAATATAGAACAAGTCTGCTGCACAAACTCTGCTGTTTCTAGACTGGGTGACTTTCCTATTCACACACATGAGCACAATCTCCAGAATACAAGGACTATCTATATTCACCCTTCATTAATTTCCTCCTATTTCTGCTACATGGAGATTTTATTATATCTTCTTCAATATTCCTTGTAATACTATGCATTGTCCTGGGTTGTAATTATTTGGTTACTTTGATTAATCTTTTAAATTGGATTTCTTACAGGAAGGTACTATTATTTTTTCTTTGTATTACATAATAATAATTACATAAACATTGATAAAATTAAATTATTCAATATATATCTGTTGAACTAAAATGAACAATTTGTGAGAATTTTTTGACTTCTTTTCATGCTTATATACTGAACTGTGTGTTCAACTCCTAGTCACACTTTTTAACACTCAGAAATTTTCTTCTATAATACTGCATTTGATTTTTCAAGGCAGAGTTGATTTCTTGAAAGTATTCCTTTACCTGGTATGTACAACCAGTATGTATCTCCCTAGGTTGAAATGTTTGTTTTACATGTCTGATTTTTCCCAAGAAAACTTGACTTCATTCAGGTCAAAGACTATCAATTTCCAGTATGTTATAATATTGTTTCTTGATTGAATCAGTCAATAAATAACCAAAGGAATGAATGAGAAAATTATCAAATGATAACCAAATAATTCAAGATTCACTGATTTAAATGTTCTCCTTTTTCTATTACAAATCCTTAGAGTGTTTGAAATGCTCTACAGCATTCACTTAGAGAAGGACAATATTTTTTGTTTCTCCATCTGGAGTCAGGAAGACTTAAATTCTCAGAATTATGTATTTAAGCTAATAATTGGGCTAAAACAATCAATAAAATCATGGAATTCTGTTCTAAGTGTCCTCAGATTTGCTTCAAATAAAATCATAATCGTCAACATTGTCATCTCAATTATTATTACTTATATAATATTATGGTTCACTTATTCTAAATATTTTTGTTGTTAACACATCCATCCTATTGCTCATTATAGTTTAAAGGCATATGCAAAGATGAAGTTAATCTATAACAAAATGAGAGATATATTACAACATAATACTTTTTACTCTTTTTTTTCTTTGAGTAGCTATAAAAATGGACACAGTGGCTAAATGCCATGTTTCTTAGCACGCTATTGGCCATGTCTCATATAATATTATTGTTCCTGGTGGGCTCTTTAAACGTAATTAAAACGTGCAGTTTTGCTACAACTTAGAAAATAAATCTGACATGCTATAATTCAAATGTAAGTGCCCTCTTGGTGGCTATCAATAATTGGTGAAGCAGAGAAAGGTCTTTTTTTTTTTTCTTCAAACTGTGCCTAATGAAGGACTGTTATGCAGTAAAATCCCATGTTTTACTAAATTCAGCTATCTCATGATTTTTATCCTTACTGTGTAAGTTCTTATTACCAGAACTCTAATATCAAGACACAAGCCAATATCTGAGGTTATGGTCTTAAGACGCATGATGTTTAAATCCAGTATTTTCTGAACATGATGTAATTAACCATATAACTGGTTAATTAATCATTGATTGTGTCATTTTAGAATAGCATGATTTACTTAATAGGTGGACAACTTTGGAAAAATTACTTAACTTCTGAGTGGCTCACTTTGCTCATTTGTTTAAGGTTATCCCAGCAAAACGTAATGTGGGTTCATAGGAAAGGACATGTTTATTCTTTTCTACATTCTGACCACCCTGCATTCAACTCACTGTGCTTGTCTTAAATTAAGTAAATATGAGTAGAAGAGAATGCAATTTCAGGTTGCTGATATCAGATAAAGATTTTACTGCATTTGCCCTCTAATGAACAGTCACAGAACTTGAATCTCAGCCTCTGATTCATAGCTTTTGAAGAATGAAATTAACTTAGGCAAAACTTTGATGGATGAGCCTAAATATATTTTTCTCTGGATTCATTTATTGTCAGATGCTGGCCTCCTGAGACTTCATTATCCAGGGTGATAAGGTGATATGTGAGGTCTTTGAACAGAGACCTGCCTGCTTCCTTGGGGAGGAAGATCAGAGAGACCCAAGAGGAAAGGATCATGTTCGAGCCTTGAGCTTCCATAGCAGGAAGGAGCAGAAATCGAAACAGAGGCAGGAATACAGAAGGGAAGAAACAGTGACTGAATATTGGAGCAGAAAGTTAGACTGGTCGTGGACTGCTGCCAAACTTGGTGAATAACTTACACATTTTTCTTGGAAACTAGTAAAAGTAAAACAAAACAGAACACTGAACTTATAGATGTGGATCATGAATATGGCCAAGGTGTATGGTAATTTGATTACCATACAAAATGTAGTCAACATGCTTCGGATGTCAGAGAAGGGGCACATAGTCCCATTTAATCTCCTAATGGGGTACCAGTCACTCCTCAAAGGAGTGCTGTAGCCAAAGTAATCAGAAAGGATGCCTGGCAGGCCAAACAACAGATGCCACTCCATGATTTATTTCCCCACTACTAACGCTCTGCTATGCATACATTAGCACCCATTCATTTTGCCTATTATCAGTGAGGCAGTGCTGTGATCTGAATATTGGTGTACTCCCAGATTCATAGGTTGAAATACTAATCCTTCTGAGATAGATCAGTTGGCGGGTGGGGTCTTTGGATGGTGTTTAAACCATGACAGTGAAGCCCTCATTATAAAATTAGCTTCAGAGAGGTACCTCCCACCAAGTCAGGATACAAGAACTCTACCACCCAAAAGAGCACCCTCACCTGATTCAGCATCCGGATTATAAGAAATAAACTTGTTGTTTAAAAGCCATCCAGCCTGTGGTATTTTGGTATAATAAGCAAAGAGACAGATGTATTCTCATTCTCCTACAGACTTATCCCTCCCTTGGTAGTCTCAGCTTCTTTGCCTCCTAACTTTTAAAGGCCCTTTCAGTGAAGAACAAGGAGTTGTATCAAAAGCTGCTAAGAGCTTTAGGAAAATATGTGACAAAAGGTGTCTTTCTATGAAATCATGCTGACTTGGTTTTCATCCTCATTCTTAGATTGTTCCTTCTTAAAATCTTTTACTGCCTCTTTCTTACCCAAGTTATAGGACTTTCTCTGTGTTCAATCCTGAATGTCCTTATTGTACATGATCAATTTATCAATTCTGACAATCCTCCACACACACGCCTCTCTGAGGGTCAAGTCTGTGCACTCTACCACCTACTGAATATTTCTATACTGATTATTTTCTATATATCTTCAATTAAATGTCAAAATACAGTGATTAATCTTAAATAACTCTGCCCACTCTAAACTGCTTCTTCTATTTTCTACTGTAATTGACAAAACACACACTCAGTCACTCAAGCTAGAGACCTGGAAGATATTCTCAATATGTTCCTCTCTTCCTTAAGTAATCCATCACAGTTTCTAATGATCCACCAGAAAATATATCTTGATTCCATCCATATTTCTCCAACGTTATTGCCACTAACTCCTTACATGGTACCATCAACTTATATGTGTGTAGCTATATTCTCTCAAATCGGTCTCCCTGTCTTAACTCTCGCTTCCATTCAATGTATTCTTCACTCAGTAGTGACAATGAATCTAACACGTAAATTGGAACATGCTACTTTTCAAAATGTCCAAAACCTCTAAATAGATTCTTATTTCATTTAGGAGAAAGAACAAACTCCATATTTTATATGGCTGTCCAGACTTTCATGAACTGTCTATTCCTAGCTTCAGTGAATGCCCACCCAGTGTGGTATATAGGCCCACATATGGTTACCTTTAGCTCATTGCTTCCCCTAGAAAGCATTTTCTGAGGCTCTAAAGAAAATGCAATCCTTTGTCAGTTTCTCATAATAGCTGGCACTTTTGTTTCAAGTAAAATCACAGCTTGTTATTAGTATTTATATAATTGTTCATTTCATTTAATAGTAGTCTTTTAATGTGTAATATATTTAGTTTCTACTCTACTGGCATTTTCTTAAAAGTAACATTTGGCACATAGTGCAAAATAAATATTCAATGAATAATTAAATAAATTATAAATTTGAATCATAAATTTGAATTATAAATTATAAATTTGAAATAAAAAATTCCAAAGGCAAAAACTGCACAATATTCAATCCTCTAATATAGGTTTAGTTTATCTTGAAATTTCTAATTATTCTTTTTGGTTCTAGTAATTCTCTTGTCTGTGTCTTATTAGCAATTTCCCCATCTAATGCTTTATTCTTGAATTACAGGACATACTATATCTCTATTTCATATAACTGTATCAATAACTATATCAACATGATACTTAGTTTTATAATTTGAAATTTATCAAATGCTTTATGTATAAAATTCTAGTACTGCAATAAATCCTTATCAACTGATTTCTATAGAGGTTTGTTTCCTCCTATTTATTATGTAAAATACTTCCTATGAGTTTCTATGAGTTACTAATGGCTTCTCTCTAAGAGCTTTTTTCTGTCCAATTCAGGACACTATATAAATGCAGAATACATTTGAAAGGCTTTATGATTTCATGTCTAAGTTGAAAATGACTCTCCCCATCATGGAGTGAATATGAATACCATACAATACTCTTACATTGAAACACATATGGAGTAAAATAGAGATTGAGGATGACTAAACTCATTTTTGCTTATTTGCTTATAATATATACAAGGCTTATGCAAGTGATACTTTTAATAAAGCTCCTCAATGTCCATTTTATCTTTTGTTGACTATCTGGTGTCTTTGTACATATATATTTGTTCTTTATGAAATATACCCGTTAGGCTCCAGTATGCCTTTGACTGGAAACTTGGTATACTATGGGATCTAGATTGATGAAATCCAGCATATAAATCTTTAGAATGACATTGAAGTTCCAATATTTACTTCTCTTGAAGTAAATTTGTCTTTAATACATGTTAAAACATTAGTCTTTTGTGTGTGTGTGTGTGTGTGTGTGTGTGACAGGGAGAGAGAGAGAGAGAGAGAGAGAGGAGAGAGAGAGAGAGAAGACAAAGAGTGAGAGAGAGAGAGATGGACAGCACAAGCTGGGGAGGGACAGAGAGAAAAGAGAATCTTAAGCTGGTTCCAAGCTGGGTGTGAAGATCACAAGTCATGAGATCATGACCTGAGCTGAAATCAAGTATCTGACACTTAACCAACTGAACCACCCTGGTGCCCCCAAACATTACTCTCTATATTATCTCAGCCTTTCGTCTTTACACCTAATCCATTTCTACTACCATAAAATAAATATTTTTTAATATTTTAATTTATTCTTATGATAGTTACTAATTCTAATGTGATTGAATTTTAATATTACCTGAACTATTTTAAATATAATTTATTTCATAACTATACCATATAAATAGATTTTTTTCACAGATGAGGACAAATTTTATTTAGTCCTCAATCTCAAAAAAGCTGGCTTAGTGCCTGTTATAAAATAAATATTCAATAAACATTGATTGAATGAATGATCAAGCCAATTTTAAGCAATCATACAAGAAATTTTTCTTATTTCAATAAAAATCAATTTTAGTGTCATATATATTTTTCATATATATTATAGCTTCATATATATTTCACATATATTTTTAGTTTCATATATATTTTGACATATATGTTTTCATATATGTTTAGTTTCACATATATTTGTATATATTTTTTGACAATAAAATGATATCATTCTGCTGTCATGCTGAATATAACCCACCCATATTTTATATTCAAGTATTGTTTCTTACATACTTTCTGATAAGACATCCATTGTAATATCAAATTATTCAAGAAAAATAACTTAAATTTAGTTTTCTCAAAGCAAATGCATTTGGCAAATATCACCCTCCCACTTTTAAATTTCAGCTAACTCTCCAAGCATCCAGTGTTTTGGAGTCAGGAGTTGAATAAAATCATATGTTCTATCTGCTCTGATCACGTCAAATGTATACTTTATACTGACAACTTTTCTTTTGAATGTGACATATATTTAAAAAATATTTCCTAAACTAATATTTTCACTAAAATATTTAATTTTGCAATCTAGAAAACTCTCAGTGGTATAAGGGTTGATGAACAACTGACAGCTCTATAAAATGATGCGGTTTACACTAAAATGGTAATTTGCCTATATATACATCATCACATTACTCACTCTGTGTCATAATTATAAGCGCTGCTGAAAAGAACAGTTCTTTTCTTCTCCTGATCATCTTTCTCTATGGAGGGAACTAAACTAATATAATATGTAGCCTCTCCCTTCCCTTTATCTCTCTCTCCCCTAAGATTAGTTGAGTGACGTGTCCAATTGGTGAATTTCAAGAGAATAGGGGGAGAAGTTTGCCTCTGTTCCATTCTCTTTTTGCTTGGGAGCAAACGTGTTTATTTATTTCAGAGAAGAGGAAATTGCAGAGAAATGAGCCTGAGCGTGTGTGTCCAATTTCCCTCATGTCACTGCTGACTCCTAACCTTGTACTTCAGGATGAGATTCCAATAAGCTCAACATACCCGAGAGCGTGGAGGCTAAGAAGCTGAGTGTCCATTTTTGGAATCATTTTGTACTGGGGAGACAGAAGTTAGACTTCAGACACAGCCAAGTTAGGTGAACCTTAGTAAAAATCCTGGGCTTAAAGTTTTGAATCTCAGAATGGTTATGAAATCACCTAAAGATTGGTGACTGTACCATAGGAAAAAGAGCTAGGCAACCCTGAGGGCACCTGGGTGGTTCAGTTGGTTAAGCTTTTGCTCAGGTCATGATCTTGTAGTCCATGGGTTCGATCCCATGTTGGGGTCTGCATTGGGCTCTGTGCTGATTGCTCAGAGCCTGAAGCCTGCTTCAGATTCTGCGTCTCCCTCTCTCTCTCTACCTTTCCCCCATTCACCTTCTGTGTGTCTCTCTCTCTCTCCCTCTCTCTCAAAAATGAATAAAAATTAAAACAAATTTTAAAAAGCTATGCACACCTGAAATTGACCAGTCCTAACATAGCCTAAGACCAGCCTTCCTAAGGAAAGGTGATATGCCAGCATTCCACTGAGGGCCAGCATTACAATCAAACCTTTTAGAAGGGTTATGTCAATCAGCATCTGCCTTTATTGATTCATAATTTCTGAAACCAATTGAAATTTACAAAGGAGGCTAAAAATTATGAATAAATGACCAAAAAACAAGAGAAATAATTGGAACTTGTAAAATAAGTGAAAGGAAAGTAGAATGATTTTAGGTAGTAAAGCAGTAAAATCAATAGAGCTTCTGGTGATTGTGAAAGTCAAGAGAGGAGTTGATTTGGAAGCCAGATTGCAGACTTGGAGGAAAAGAGAAAGAGCAGGTTTGGTTAGAAGGAGAATGAAATAGCTTCAGGCACACAACATTGGAGGTATCTGTGAGGCATCAGGGTAAATATATGTTCCAGAAATGATAATGAGGGAATGCATCTTTGACATTCAGCTCAGGGATACATGTTAGGGTGGGATATATAGTTTTGGAATAACCCAACATATAAATAGTAGGGAAAATCATGTGACTGGATAAGGATGCCATGATACAAATTATTGACTTTGGTAAGGAGCCGTAAAGAGGAGCCTTGGAACACTGTGGCAAAGACAAAAGAAAGAATTGGAAAGAAAACAGGACATAGTGGCAGAGGACTACCAGGAGAGAGTAATGTCATCGCAGAATCTATATTTTTGTACAAACACTCAAGGCTGCCAAGTCCATCCCAGGTCACTAATCATATTCTCCAATAGTAACATATAATCCTAAATATATTCCTTCACATCTCCATGGTTTCACTTCTAAATTCAATTTAGAATTTAGAAAGTCTGTATTATTTTAAAAAATAAGACTTCAGGAAGCTTGGGTAAGAATATTTTTATCTATCCTAAATAATGTTCGGGGAAAATGTTTAACCCAAAGACCTTCTCACTTTGCATGTGAAGTCTATTATTTGAAAACAAACCCATAGGGTGAGTGATCTACAGGAATAATTTCCTTAAAGTGTGATTTTTTTTTCTTGACACATAATTTTTAAATTTCCTTTACCATATACTAGAGAGCTTTAGAGATATATTGGGAGTATTTTGTGTAAGTAAGTTATTTAAGAGGAAGAATTTACATGTTTCTAAGTTTTATTTCTACTACAGTTAACTACTAAGCAACTCATTTGGATTTAAGAGCACCTACTCCTAAAGTTGAGTTTATACAATGTGGTAAACTTGACACTCAGTTTGTTTCCATTTTGGCAAATGCTTCATGGAAGTGTTTTCATGAATTATTTTCCTCTCAAAATCAAGCTATAGTATTAACAGCATTAGATTTGTAGTCAGGAAACCTGAAATCAAATTTGCACGGTATCACTCTGTCACTATTTATATTTTTGTAGACAGGCCACATTCACCAGTGAGATCTCTTAAGCGTGTGTGTGTGTGTGTGTATATATATATATATATATATGTATATATATATATATATATATATGTGTGTGTGTGTGTGTGTGTGTGTGTGTGTGTGTGTGACCTATATATGTCATATATTATATCCATTGGAAAACGAATATATTTGTTAAAAGAACTGCAGTGATTCAAGCATATTATATTGTTGAAAGATGTGCTATATTGTTTAAATATGCATGGAGAGGAACACCTTCACAAGCCATGTCATATTAATGGGGAGAAAAGCTCATATATTCAGTTGGTTGATAGTTTTAGACAGTTCAAATGGAGAATTGTGTTCATTATTCATATAATTAATGAAAAATATAGATGCCACAATTCTAGTGACATTTTTAAATCCAAATTCTGCCTATTATATCATAATCTATAAAGGTAAATATATTTTGTTATTTTGTTAGCAAGGTGTTGCCTGTTATTAAGTATATATGACAGTACATGTTGTTCATGTCTGTACATAATTTGTTTTATGGGTAGCCTGCTTATGAAGATTCTCAGAGTGCCACAGATCTAAGTATATTTTGGTTATAAAATAGGACATGGGAAGATGACTATTACTTTTACCTTGGTGTATTATAACGATGAGAAATACCTGCTGCTATCTCGTCAGTTCTAAGGTATAGCTTTTTGCACACTGTAAATGTAGCTGACAACTGAATAATACTTCTCAAGTAAATCTTGTAAATTGTGTTTGTTGAACAAGAATGGGGTTTGCTATTTATCTATGATTTTTCTAAGCATATCTGATATACCGATGAAGTATAAGGCAGTGTACACAATTCTTTAGGGTATCAGAATCATGGAAAGTGGCGAAGTAATGAAAATGAATATCTGAATTAGTAAAGGCGCAGTAATAGGATTTGTACTTTGCCAAGTGTGTTCATGAATTAAGTTGCAATGACAGAATTTTTGTTATCTCCCTAAATGCCAATAATCATTGTTTGTTTAAAACACTAACTCAAGAATTGAACTAAGATTTTTACCTTTCTAAAAGTGAAGAGTTATGCAGGTTTCAACATATTTTTAAATGCTCTCAGTATTTGTTTTTGTTTAGCTATATTCTTTGAAAATCCTATATTGTTAGTATAATGATTGTTTTATACATTAAGGTTGTATGTAACCCAGAATAAAAACTGCCTTACCAAGAATTGGAAAACTTTACACCAAGTACATCAGTGCTTACCCTTTGGAAGGAGAACAGAAATTTGAGAGGAACTTTTCACTATATAGTTGACAGTTCTTAAGTCCGGTCACAAAGAATCAAATTTGGATATTCTAAGACATTGTATTAATTCTAATCCACAGTGGCAAAACACTACATTTAATGATATAGAAATGCTGTGAAACAAATTTTTGTAATAAGTATAGTATTTGACAATGTTTTGGCATCAAGATACATTAAGGATGCAAAAAAATCAAATGGAAAATATCCAATGATATTTACACATATCTGGAGAATTCATTCAACTTAATGATTATATTTGTTAATACAGGTCTTGGAAAGAGATATCGAAAGACTGAAACCAATACTTTTGATATATGTTGTCAAAAGATGTGCAATTGGTCACGGGGCACTTTCCAGAAGAGTATAGAATAAAAGCTTAACGATCAGAGTAGAGAGAAATGGCTCACTGACAGCTGGGAAATCATTCAACTTGACAGTTTTTCATAGATAAAACAGACAAAAAAAACCTTAGTGAATCTTGTTGGGTAGGCAGTTCAATATCCATCAATCTATAAAAAAGAATTATAGAAAGAGAAATTGGAATAAAAGCAAATAAATAAACAGCAGAGGAGGAAACACTTTCCAATTCATTCTTATGAGGCCACCATTACCTTAATACCAAAATCTCATTAATTAAGAGAAAACTGCAGAGCAATAGCCCTCATAAACATAATCAAAGTTCTTTAATGAAATATCAGCAGATTAATTATAGAGGTGTATAAAAAGACACTGTCTCATAACCAAGTACAGTGTATCTGAGTTATCTCAAGTTGGTTCCATGTTCCATAGCTAATTAAAGTAATCCATCATATTTACAGACTGAAAAGGAAGTTCATATAATTATCTGAATTGAAGAAAAAATTGACAAAAGTTAACATTCGTGTGTAATGAAAACTTTCATTACACTAGTCAAAGAAGGAAACTTCTTGGAACTGATAAACTGGATGTTAAACCCTGGCATGGTAAAAGACAAAACGTTCTTCCTAAAATCAGAAACATTTCAAGAATATAGATAGCACCACTTCTTTTCAACTTTTACTGAAAAGTATAATAGGGCAAAGACATAGTTGATAATATGATTACACTAGAAATGTAATATGACAAAGAAAATAAAACAGATGAGTAGAGAATGGGAAAAAGGAAAATACATAATTGTGCATAGAAAATTAAAAGAACTAATAAAAAACCAGCTCAAAAGAAAAGATGAATTTAGCTAGGTTATTTACAATAAAAGGTCAATATATTAAAATTAAGTGTATGGCTATATGCTAGTAATAAGCAACTAGAAATTTAAGTTAAATTTATGCTAAGTTTAAAAAAAAAAGCAGGAAGAAAGAGTATACGCTGCTTCCGTTTACATATGGTCAATTGAAATACAACTAAGTTGTGAAGATAGTTCAATAGAAAAAGGATTGGTTTTTTTTTTTACACAAATGGTGCTGGAAAACTGGGTGTTTTATGCAAACAATGAAATACACCATACCTTCCAATATACTCAAACATACAAATAGCTACTTGAAAGACATTGTAACTGAAAAAAATCTACAAATACAAAACCTCTCAGAAAAAAACAGGAAAAGTTTTGTGACTCAGGGTTAGATAAATATTCTTTAAGGTAAGACACAAAAGCACATGTCAGAAAAGAAAAAAAATGATCATTGGGAATTCATCATAATAAAAAAGTTTGCTCTTCAAAAAATTATCTAAAGAAAATTAAAAGATAAGCTACACTGTGAAAAAAGTATTTTCAAAACATATATCTGAGGATATTGCAGCCAGAATATATTTTAAAAAAAAAACTCTTGGAACTCAATAATAAGAAGAAAACAGACCAATAAAAAAGTAGAAAAATATTTGCAGATACACTTCACTAGATAAACTAGATAAAAAGGCAAATATGCACATTTAAGGATATTTAGCATTATTAGCCATTAAGATAATACAATTCAAACCACAATGGGCTACAATCACAGACCTCTAGAATGGCTTAAATTAAAACAACATGAAGCAAAAACAGGTGACTGGAATTGTTATTTGTTGTTTTTTGGAATGTAAAAATGGTAGAGCTATTTAGGAAAACAGTTTTGTAGTTTCTTACAAACTTAAATGTTTACTTGTAGACTTCCAAATTAGCCAAACTGCCCCATTCCAAATATTTACTTAAGTGAAATGAGAACAAATACCCACACAAATAATTGTTCATGCATCTTTATAGAAGTTTTGGTCATAATAACTTAAAATTGGAAACAACCCAGACAGGTATCTGTCATGCGAACAGATAAACAAATTGTGGTATATCCATATGGTGGAATACTATTCAGTAATGAAAATATTGGATTCCTGATTCATGCAACAATGTAAATAAATACCAGTAGCATTATGCTATATAACTCTAGACAGAAATAGTAGATACTGTTTATTTCCACTTCTATAAGATTCTGGGAAAGGCAATAGTGTAGAAACAAAAATCAGATCAGTGGTTGACAAGAGCTATTAGTAGGGAAAAGAGCTCCACTACAAGTATCAGGAAGAATATTTTGGAGGTGATAGGACTGTTTTTATCCTGATTCTGTTGTGGATTCCTAATGATGTGCATTTGTCAAAATTCATTCCTAATTATATACATTTAAATATACATCTAAATACGGTGCACGTTACTCACATAAACTATTCCTTAATCACACATGACTTAGGAAAAAAAAGAATTATTTTTAATGTTAAAAAAAAGAAAATTGAGCAATTCCATATATATTCCAATTTCCATATTGAAAACCACTGTTAATAGAGTTCTAGTTTATAGTTTTCCTTATATAGCCTTTTTGTATTCTGCTTAGGTATTTTCTTATGTCTTCTGTGAACTCATAGTTCTCTAGAATGGTGTTTGTAACGCAAAGGAAAGGAAAGGGAGGGGGTAAACCATAGGCCACACCACAGTTGGGTTTTCCACATTGAGTTTAGAAAGCTTGCACATTCAGGGAACCTTCATATTCTTCCTTCATGGATACCGCTATTTCCTAAGAATCATGATGTGTGTTTGTAATCACCAAGCATATAGACCATGAATGGAGAGCTAGGGGAGAGACCTGTTGTTTCATCTGATCCCTGTTCCAGCTGATGATTAGTGTCTCCTGCTCTGGAACTGAGCAGTGATGCTTTTTTCCCCCCTCCTTTTAGTGGTGACTGGAAAGGCAGTGATCCACTGATGGTAGGAGGGCAAGAAGGAAACATACAAACGAGTAAAAAATTCTCCCCCAAATTATACCCATCTTCCTGTGGCATCTCCCAGATATTGTTGTGGGGGGAAACTAGCAGAACATGTTCCTTCACTACTTTTACAAGAAAAGAAACCGTAGACGTCCTTCAATTAAAAACACACAGTTGAGGGGTGCCTGGGTGGCTCAGTCGGTTAAGCCTCTGACTGTAGCTCAGGTCAGATCTCAACGTTTGTGGGTTTGAGCCCTGCGTCAGGCTCTGTGCTGACAGCTAGCTCAGAGCCTGGAGCCTGCTTCCGATTCTGTCTCTCCTTCTCTCTCTGCCCCTCCCCCTCTCATGCTCTGTCTCTCTCTGTATCAAAAATAAATAAAACATTAAAAAAATTAAAAACACACAGTTGAAATTAAGTTAAACCCTGACTATAGAAAAGTTAGTCCTCACTACCACAAGATGGTGGAAGCATTGTGTATTGATGCGACAAGGTAGATGTTCTCTAATAAATTCACTTACCTATCTTAAATATTTAATATTCCCCATATTCCTTTCTGTCACATCAGAATATTTATAAAAGAAGTGAACAAAATTAAAACAAGAGAAATCAAACTATATTGGAAAGATACTATTAATAGAATTTTGTGACTAATTTGATATATACACAGAGATCAGAATTCCAGAAATAAGTCTGAGCATATATATTATATTTTAAGGTAGAGAGTCTTTCCTTATGTAAGAGAGTTATCAATTAATTAACTAATTAATTAAAACAGCTGCATAACATCAACTTAATTTCTTTTAAGTTGAGTCTCTTAGCCAAGCTAATTTTATCATTCCCTAGACTAATGTCTGGTTTTAAAATGTACTTTTGTACTACCACAACCACATCTTTTTCTACAAAATGTAAATTACCACTCTCAATAGTTTATCAAATTCCAACTTATTTTTTCTTTTTAAGGCTTCCAAATATTATCTTTGGTAAAATAACTTAACCTTTCCTCTCTACAGTTTATGTAAATAAGCTCATTTCAGCTTTCTCCATAAATAAAGATCTCTGTCTCAGTTCTATGACACTGAAATCATACCTCACACCCTAAATGTCAAATTTCTTTCTTCTTATTATTACTAATGGATGCAGAACATTGAAATACAATCTTCTTTTATCAATTAAATGTTTTGAGAATTAATTTTCCGAGACTCAAGAAGCATCACTTGGAAACAGGCTTCTTTACACACTGAATCATGAATACTATTCCTTCTTTCCAGCTTGCAATATATGAAATTTCTTCATACACTTATGATTGTAATCACATAACATTTTGTTTTCAGGACAAAAGGTAAGTTTACATGTATCCTATAGATTCTAGACCATGATTAAATTAGTTCTGGCAGCTTAAAGGATCCCACAGATTAAAATGTGACTAACTTTTAGAAAGAGAGAATTAGATAGACAACAAGGAAACAATGGAGCTTTAAAATCTTTATATTAATCATTTTTACTGTTTTCAAGTTCCAACAAACCATTTGCTAACAAAGATGGTGCTCTCTAATGTCATGCTTCATGGTTAAAAACTTCATTGTCAGTGGTATTACAAAAGATGATGAGAAGAATTATGGGGCACCTGGTTGGCTCAGTCAGTTAAGCATCTGACTCTTGATTTCGACCCAAGTCAGTATCTCACAGTTTGTGAGATGGAGCCCCACAGTTAGCCTCCATGTGCTGACAGCATGGAGCCTGCTTGGGATTCTCTCTTTCCCTCTCTCTCTCTCTCTCTGCCCCTCCCTAGCACTCTCACTTTCTCTCTCTCTCTCTCTCTCTCTCTCTCTCTCTCTCTCTCTCTC
>PISW01013170.1:0-27628 GCA_004023785.1 Mungos mungo
GTGAATGCGTGAGTGTGAGTGTTAGTGAGTGTGAGTGACTATGTGAATGTGTGTATGTGTGAGTGTGTGTTTGGGAGTGTGAGTGTGAATGTGTTAGTGTGTGTGAGTGTAGGAGCGCGTGTGCAAGTGTGCGCTCCCCCTCGGTTCTGGTCACGCTGCTGGGCGGGCACTTCCCCGGCGCCCGAGCGTCGTCTCCGCCAAGGTCCCGCCTCCTCAGAGACCCGCCGTCACCTCCTGTTTGATCCTCCCTTGTTCCTTCCAACCCGCCGTCCACTTTTGAAGCTCTTTGAAATTCCATCTGTGCACTGGATTTTTTTACACACGTTGTTTTAAAATTTATTTATTTTTGAGCAAGACAGAGTGAGTGGGGAGGAGCAGAGAGGGAGACACAGAGTCTGAAGCAGCTCCAGGCTCTGAGCCGTCAGCACAGAGCCTGACGTGGGGCTCGAACCCATGGACTTCGAGATCATGACCTGAGCTGAAGTCAGAGACCCAACCAGCTGAGCCACCCAGACGCCCCAACCCCGTCTTCCACTTAAATGCATGACACAAGGGTTGAGAACCCATAGATCAGGAGTCCCCGCGGGCGGTGACGGTGCCCTGGCCGGGTCCCTGCTCGGAGGCGGCTGTGTGTCTGTGTGTCGGCAGTGTCTCACGAGCTGGGCAGCCTCTGAGGACGGGTCTGGGGTGTAACTACAGGGAACATGCATTTCCTTCAACCAGGACCTGAGCGGCCTGCGAACTGGGTGTAAAATACCGTATCCGAGGGAGTGCTCTGGTGTGACTCAGAACACCCCAAGTCACGCCCTCTGCCCTCCACGGACATTCAGAGATGGGTTCTCAAAGGAACCTCCGTCCAGCCCTCCACCCAGAACCAGAGCTGGGGAGACAAGCGTCCACCTACATCCCTCTTTTAGCGAGTGTGCCGTTCTCGGAGACAGACACAAACAAGGAGTCCTACCTGCCTTCCGCAGGGGGGGGCGGGGGTCTGGCAGGGCCCGCACAGCTGTCCACACCCCCAGGGCCCCATTCCTGTAACCGCCAGGTGCCTGTACTGGCAACTGGTGTCTACATTTTGAGTCTGGCTTTGCATTTCTCTGTTATTTTTTATTTCTGAAGATTTCACTTACGGTTTTTGAGCAAAGAGAAGCATTTACAAGCATGTACCTGATGCTCCGCCCACATTCTGAGGAGCACTGTAACAGGGTATTTCATCAGTGATGCCGCTATCAAAGACGGTCTCTCCTAAATACTCAAAATTTTGCTTTTTAACATTTAGTTTTCAATCTACTGGATATTCTTTAATAATTTTTTTAATGTTTATTTATTTCTGAAAGACAGAGACAGAGCACAAGCAGGGGAGAGGCAGACAGAGGGGGGGAGATACAGAATCCGAAGCAGGCTCCAGGCTCTGAGCTGTCAGCACAGAGCCCGATGTGGGGATCAAACCCACGAACTGTGAGATCATGACCTGAGCCGAAGTTGGTCACTAATTTTAGCAGGACCGTCTTGTTTCTACTACTAAGACCTCCAATTCAAAACTACCCAGTCATTTATTCAGATTTATATGTCCTTTGAGGCTTATAATCCTAAAGGCCCAGTAAATCTTTGACAGCCAACAGTATGTTTTGGAAGATAAATGGTACCTTTTTCTTGTGGTATTTTCTACTTATGTTATGGTTTTGGAACACGATGGACATACTTTTAAGTTATGTATCCAGACACTTTCTGGGTAGTTCTATTTCTCCGATCGTCCATGTGTTCAGTCATATCTTCGGCAAATAAATGTAACTTGATCTTACCATATCATTATATACGCAATGTATATGTAATCGGTGAACCCATTTTTTTCCTGCCTTATTGCATTGGCTTGCGTTCAGTAACAGTTTGCAGAGAAGCAGTGTCCCAGCTCGCGTCTGGTTTCTTCCTGACTTCTGGACGAATGCTTTTAAGAAGTTGTCACTGATTACGATTCTTGTTCATATTTTTGGTAGATGCCCTTCCGCCTAGGAAGTTACTTTTAATTCCTAGCTGGCAAACAGTTTTTAATCCTGAACAGATCCTGACTCTTTTCAGTACTTTTATTGAAACTCTTCTGATGATTTTGTGTGTCTGTTTTTAATTTCGGTTAGTTGACACCAGCACTATGTGGGTTTCAGGTGTGTAATACAGTGCTTCAGTGCTTCCGTCGGTCACTCCGTGAACCAGGCGAAGGGTTTAAGGGTGCCCGCATCTTGAGGGGCAGAGGGAACTACGTGATGATCCTTTTTTACCTTCAATCTCCTAATGAAGCGGGACAGTCCTCCTGGTGGGGAATCACAGACTCTGTTAGGTGGCTCCAAAAATTCTCCCCAGAACCTTCCCCTTCAGCCTCGACTCCCCGGCCTCATGCAACCTCGATATTGGTGATGCTTTTAAGAACTTTCTCACTGGTTCTTGACCCCTGAATTTGGAATCTCTGCAGGGTGGTCTCCGTTGGAAACAAAGAATTTTCCATTAGGCTTATTTCGACATGTGGCTGCAACTATATTGAGTTTGGGAGGATTTCCTTCCAACTCATGACTTCTCATTTGGCTGTCTCTGGGCAAGCTAGACGTTAACTCCACCTTGCTCTTTAGCAAAATGTACTTCAGTGATTCCTTTTTAATTTAAATTTAAGATCTTCAACTAGTTCATTTTCTCAAAGAAGAGTTTTCATAACGCTTAGTGGTTTTTCCCAGGTTTTATTCATTTGTAAACAAAACTGTATCTTCAGTGACCTCTTTAGACCCCGGTAACACAATTTGAAGGTTCTATTTGTCTTTCAGTGAAAGCACGCATGATTTTCACTCAAAATCGATTCATATTCCAGGAGCTGATTTTCTTGGTTACAGCTCCTAGAATCATACTTCTGTAAGCCTTCCTCCGTTTCAATCGCCGCGCCAGATCTGAGCGGGAGGAGTGGGTTTGCTTCTGTCTCGTGTCTCCCACCTGCCTGCTTCCTCCTCTCCGCGCTCACCTCCCCTGCGGATGGTGTGTCCACGCCCCGTGGCCCATCCGGATCGGGTCCCATCACAGAAGCCACGTGATGCCCTGGCAGGGACGCTGGCGAGGCTGCACCCGATCTGCATGCCAGCAGGACTGGCCCGGATCCTGGCCGCAGGGTCGCGTCCGTCTCCAGCGGCTTCCCAGAGCCACACTCTCCTCAACCTATGGAGTCCGGGTTTTAGAGGAAGCTGTTTCCAGCCTTATTTCATGGGGTCAGGGCTCATGCTCCCCCGTGCGTCTGGCTCTGGCTTCCAGTCTGACGCTCTGGTCCCCACTACTCGGCAGGAGCCCACCCTGTCCCCTCGCCCCCCTGTACCTGCCTCCGGCCTTTGGGGTTCCCTCCGCTCAACACTGTGCTGCCGTCTCCCCTCCTGGCCGGAGACACGGATCCTGGTTTCCCAGCCCGACCCTGACCGTGCCTCTTCTCTGTTCCTAGGCCGTCCGTCATCTCCGCGGGCCTGGGCCAAAGGTGTAACTGGTACATGCGCTTGCTGTGCTGTCTCGGTAGGAAATCTTCCAACCGTTTTTAGGCGATAGCGGTTTAAGCGGTTCGTGGGTTTGTCTTTTATTCACAATTTTTCAAACAAAAACAAATCATAAAGATTATTCAGCAAAACAGAGACTGCTTATTTTGTAGATCAAGTAGGAAAGAATGCCACAGAATTAACGGGGGCGAAGGCGGGTCTGTGGTCAAGGACGGAGGCAGAACTGAGAGATGACGACATCCCATTGGCTGAGTGGCTTCCGGAGAAATTCTTTTTGATGTTTATTTTGACGAATGTTACAATAATCAAGAGTTTATAATAGTTTGGTAGGTTGAAGGGATGCAAGAACAAAGTAATAATGGCATTTAATGACTAGATGATTTTTCTTAACTGCAAGAAATAAGTCAAGTCTACAGGCGGTTGGGATGCCAGTTAGAAGAATTCTGGCATTTATAATAAAACAGAGTAAATTAAAACATTAGCATTTGAAAGAGGAAACAGGGTTCAGGAACAAAACAGTGGCTGAAGCCACCAAATCCTAACAAAGGCCTTCCAGGGGCTCTGCTGGTGTCCACGGTGGAGCACGCCCAGCCCGGTGCCGGGAGCAGCAGCCACAGGGAAGGCAGCGAGGCCACGTCCTAGGAAAGAGACAGCAACGCCAGGCCCTAGTGGGCCCCGGGAACCTGGGAGCAGGGAGCCCAGAGTGAGAGGGATGCGTGGGAGAGGTGGGAGGCCTTCCTGGAGGAGGTGAGGGCCATGTTGTCCTGAAGGGCGGCAGAGAAGTCAGGAGGAGGCGTTCGGGGCCCGGAGCCGCCAGGAGACAAGAGCTCTGCTTCTGACAAAGGCCTCTTTCTGCCCTGGGGGGGGGGGGGGGGGGGGGGGACAGACTGCAGATTCCTTCCTTTAGCTTTTACACAATCCCGCCCGGGAACCGTGCTCGGACAGCAGCCGGTGGGTGGGGCCTCACTCCGTGTCTCCAGGTGAATGTGCCCCACCTCCCCCCGCTGCCCCCATTATGTTCTAGCCACGCTGCGGCGGGTGGGGGCGCCTGGGTCAGGAGGTGCTCTCATCAGGGGGGGAGCTGGCTGCGGGGACGCGGTGCTGGGGGTGGGCGCCCCACCTGCCGGGGTCCCAGGAGCTCGGCACGCACAGGCCCCCGCAGCCCTCCAGGCCCCACCGGCAGTCACCCTCTGCCTACCCTGCAGCGGGGTCTGGGCCGGAAGGAAGGCTCTGAATACGGCCAACGGAGCAGCCACTGCCGGAAACCGCGGAGCCCAAGTCAGTGCCTCGGTGGGTCACCTCGTGCGGGCCGGCGGGCGGCTGTGCCCGGCTGGGCCTCATCGCCCTGGGGGTCAGGTGAGTGGACGCGCCGCTGGGCTGGGGGGCGCCTGCCACCCTCAAGGTCAGCTCCCACCCCCGTGCCCTCCTGGACCACAGGCTGCCAGGCCAGTCCCCTGAGCCACAGCAGGTCTGCCCACAGGCTTCGAAAGTCTTTCTCTTTGAAGACTTTGATTAAGAATCTGTTCCCTGAGGGCACCTTCGGGGGGGGGGGGCCCAGGGGGAATGGAGGTGTTTACCCTTATTTACAAAGGAAATGGGTCCTGAGCAAAAGAGTCCCCCACGATTTATTCGCACAACAAAAGAAATTAATGAGCATTAGTAAATTCCTTTTTAGTGTCAAAGAAAAAAAAGAAGATACAAACAGTGATTTAATGAAAGATTTTGCTCTCAATGTTATTTTCCTCCATAACAAAGAGGAGGCTCCTTATTATTCAGCAGCGGTTGGGCCGAGCAGAGAGGGTTCTATAAACAGCCATTAGCATCTTAATTACGCGATAATTCAAAAGACAGCTCCTCCAAAAAGAAAAAAAAACTTTGGCCCATAAATCTCTTGGTCTCAATGTCCAAGAAGTGAAACAGACCTCAGAGAATGTGCTGCAGGCCAGGGCGGGAGAGAACTTGGGGCCCAGGGACCCATCTCCTGGACGGACAGGAGGGACAGACGGCGCTCTGGTGGGACGGGGCCCAGCGCGGGGACGGTCACTCCTACCGGCCCGGAACGTCAGCAGGCAGCGGCCTGGGCTGCAGCGCCAGGAGGGACACAGGCTCCCAGGCAGGGACGGGGGCCCCAGGAGGGAGGGCCCGGCCGCAGGGTTTGCTCTCCGGGCGTCGGAGGGAATCCTGGGATCAACTGCTTTGTGGTGGTTGGAAACTTCCTGGGACGGAAGGACCTCGACCAGAGTCACTTCCTTGAAGGAAAGGTATTTGCTCGGTTGGAAAACACATAACGAAAAGGCTCTCCCAGCGGGTGAGTCTGACCTCGGAGCCCGAGGTTGACCAGTGTCCTGGGTGTAAGGTTTGAGAGATGGAGGCAGAGGCGAGAGGAAAGACAGAGACCAAGTTATGGAGCCAAGAAGGCCTTTATTGGAGTCTGCGATTCCCGGGCGAGGCTCCGTGACTCTGGAGCGGGGAGTCAGGGACGTCGCGCCTGGTGCGGGAGAGCAGGGTGTTTTATGGGTGCAGGAGTTCCGGGTTTGAGCTCAGGTGGGCCGATAGCCACGTAGGGGCATCTTTGGACGGTGGCAGGATCCAATTGGCTGTTCGCTTCGGTGGGGAGGGGGACGCTGGAATTCACGGTGAGGCGTTCCAGTTTGCGACAGTCCAGCTCGGAGAGTGGGGGTCGTCAGTCCTGGTGGCGCCTGGAACTATTCTCTGACCCCCAATAAAATGGCCGCTGGTGCTTTTCGAAGGGCGCGGGTCATCCCAGGTCTGCAGGTGGGGGTTTTCAGTGCTCGCAGCTCTCCACGGCAAGGTGGCCGCTCAGCTGCCTTCCCCTGGCAACTCTTACAGGACACATGGGGTCTCTTACCGGAAGACCACCCCCGGAGCAGCGGCCGCCCGCACCCCCGGCCTGGGGCCTGCAGCAGGGGTGGGGCTCGCGCTCCGTCATGTCTGAAGGAAAACCCCGTCAATCTGTTCCCTGTTTCTGAGCCTTTGTCGTTAGGTTCCACGCGGAACCGAGATCCCACGGGATTTGTCTCTGTGTCTGACTCATGTCACGGAGGAGAAGGCCCCCGAGGCCCGGCCGCGTTGTCACAAACGGACGGTTTCCTTCTGCCTCGCGCTGCTCGCCCACACGGCCCGTCCCCCGTCTTCTCCTCCCACCCATCCGACGTCCTGCATCTGTGGGCGTGGGCCGGGGGCGTCTCTGAGACCCCGACGTCCCTGGGATGCATTCTCGGAGGTGGAACTTCCGGGTCACGGGTCAGCTCTGTTTTTCCGTTTTTGAGGCGACCCCGCGTTGACTCACCTCACCGTTCACGGGAATCACTTTGCAACACGCGCCTGCCGCCAGCCATGGCCCGTGAGGCAGGGGAAGGCAGGGCCATCTTCGAGGAGGCCGCGCTGCCTCTGACCCGCCCGCCGGCCGGGGTCTTCCCGGGGCCGCCCTGACTTGGGCCCCCAGCTGCTCTGATGTGCAGGCAGGACAAAGATGGAGAGACGCATGAGTCAAACATGCTTCCTGAGAGAGATAAGGAAGAAGCGCCCGCGCCGGGCAGAGCGCGCCAGAGGGAAGTGGGGGCCGCTGCAGGAGCCCCGGCGGCCACCGCGGCGGGGACAGTCACGCAGCATCGCGTCATAACCCGAGTGTAACTAAGCAGCCCGGAGTCCGTGCCGATGTCGCCGGGTGACAGGCTCAACCGACAAGTAGGGAGAACAGACAAGCCTCTCAGGCAGAGGTCCTCAGGTCACCTGCAGCCCCTCAGCACACGCAGAGGGACGTCGTCGGAGCAGAACGGTGTGGACGGGGGCGGGGGGTCACGGCGGAGGAGCAGGTACACACCGGCCAGCCAGGCGGTCCAGGTCAGCACCGGAGTGCTGGTGTTCACACACGGGCCCTTGGCAGGACCCCACACTCGGGCGGCCCTCCGCCCCCACACCCATGACCCCAGGCTGATCGCCAGCAGAGCCTCAGGCCCGGACGACGCACCCCTGCGGGGCTCCTGCCCAGTCCTCCGGAGGCGTCCAGGTCATCAGAGGCACAGAAAACCTGAGGAACAGGCAGGACGAGCCCAAAGAACCAGGAGGCCCGAATGTGATGTGGCGCCCAGTGGGGGGAGGGCGGGCTGGGACGAAAGCGAACACAGGAAAGGAAAAGGCATCAGGTCAAAACCCAGGAGATCCCAAGAAAATACAGGGTTTAGTTCAAACTATGGTGTCAAAACACCAAAAGCCACACTGTACGAATTTAAGCCCTTAGTCAAGGGTGAACGGGGTGCGCGGTGTAGGGGACCCGACTTCCGCTGGAATTTTTCTGCAACTGTTCCAGCGTGAAAAGTTGACTTTAAAAAACAGCCACCTTGGTGCCGGGGTGGAGCCCCGTGGGCCCGAGCCGACCCGGCCACAGCGGCACGGCGTCTCCTCTCCCGGCCGGCCGCCTCCAGGAAGTGCGCGAAGGGTCTTAGCCGAGGTGGAGGAACCAGGCGGGAAGGGCTCCGCGATGGGCCGGGCTTCGCCACGCTGCCACACCTGCAAACGTACGTTGTCCACAGGCCCCCCCGCCCCCGGAACAGGGGCCACCAGACCGGGTGAAAGAGGGAGCTGGCTGGAAGATACTCACCTCAAAAATAAGGACCGAGTATGTCCCAAGAGTGAAGTGACAGGCACTGCTCAGAGACGAGGCGCCGAGTCCAGGCAAAGTCGATTTCACAGCCAGGTGTCACCAAGAAAAAGTACGGTCCCTTTGCTGGGCCGGAAGGACCAATCCATCAGGACCAGGACCGTCCTAACGGGTCACGTCCGTCATGACGGAATTCGGGCACACTTGAAGCCAAGCCTTCCGGAACCGCAGGACAAGTGGGCAAATCCTCGGTGAGGCCCACGCTCAGGAAATCCAGAGGAGTGGACGGCTCCCCGGCGACACGGGTGACGTGAAAACTGGGGACTGGCCCCAAGCAACAGGTGACAGAACACGTCACCGACGGTGCCGCCACTCCCCCCAGCACGTGACACATCCGCCACCGCAGACCGCGCTCCGGGCGCAGCGCACGCCTCGGACGCTGCCCACGGGCTGGCTTAGACAAGGAGCGACAGCAGAAGTCCGTCCCAGGGGGTCCCCGGAACAGCCTCCAGGTATCAGAGACCAGAAAACGTGTTTCTAAGGAGCCCCTGGGTCACAGAAGAAACTGTGACCACATTTTGGACTGAATGGGCACCAGACACGGCCGGCCACGGCCCGGAGATGACAGGACTCTCAGGAGACGCAGGAAAACGCCTGGAAAGCTTCGCATCTGACTTCTGACAAACCCCCAAACCTAGGCCTGGACGGGCACGTCTGCCAGCTCGGAAGGGCATCTGTGTGAGCCTGCGGCCGACACCCTGCATCTTGGTGCAAAGGACAGACAGACGGTCTTCCTTGTAAGTCAGAAATGAGACAATGATGCCCCGCCCCCCCACCACTGGACACTGGGCTGGCGGCTCTGGACGACACAGGATGACGAGAAGAAGAAATAAAATCATCCAGACATAAAAGCAAGAAGGGAACCCATCTTTATCCACAGATTTTAGGAAACTTGATGGAATCAACAAAGAAGCTCCTCAATGTTAACAGTCTCTGAGCGTTTCCAGGATGCAGGTTCTAAGATCAACATGGAACCACACGGAATTCTGCACAGGAGGAACAAACGGTCAAAACGGAAATAAAAGTATTTAAAATAATACCGAGCAACGTTCCGTGTACAGGATTACACCACACATCCGTCATCCGTCTGTCCGTCGACGGACTTCCTGGCTCTTTCCGCACTTCGGCTGATGTCGACAGCGCTGCTGTAAACGCTGGGGTGCATGTGCCCCTCGAAACAGCACCCCTGTGTCCTTTAGAGAAACACCTACTGGTGTGACTGCTGGGCACAGGGAAGTTCTGTTTTTAATTCTGAGGAACCTCCACACTGTTTTCCAGAGCGGCTGTGCCAGTCTGCATTCCCAGCAGCCGTGCAGGAGGGCTCCCCTCTCTCCTCGTCCTCGCCAACCTCTGCTGTTGCCTGAGATGTTCATGTTGGCCGCTCCTACGGGGTGAGGTGGTGTCTCCGTGTAGCTCTGATTTGTGTTTGCCTGGTGATGAGTGATGCTGAGCATCGTTTCATGTGCCTGTTTTGCCATCTTGACGTCCTCTTTGGAGAAGTGTCTGTTCACATCTTCTGCCCATTTCCTCACTGGATTATTTGTTTTTCAGGCGTTCAGCTAGGTAAGTTCTTTATAGATTTTTGATACTAACCCTTTATCTGACATGTCATTTGCAAATATCTTTTCCCATTCCTATTCCATTGGTTGCCTTTTTGGGTACACACACACACACACACACACACACACACACACACACACACTGGAATACTACTTGGCAATGAAAAAGAATGAAATCTTGCCATTTGCAGCAATGTGGATGGAACTGTAAGGTGTTATGCTAAGTAAAATAAGTGAGTCAGAAAAAGACAAATATCATATGTTTTCACTCATATGTAGAAATTGAAAAACTTAACAGAGGACCATGGGGGAAGGGATAGAAAAACAAATTACAAACAGAGAGGGAGGCAAACCATAAGAGACTCTTCAGCAGCCACGCTGAGGGCTGATGGGGGTTGGCAGGGGGAGGGCGCTGGCGGGACAGGCGCCGCGTGTCAAACGGAAGTGATGGGTCACGGGAATCTACTCCTGGAGCTGAGGGCACACTGTGTACACCGTATGGTCGCTAACTTGATGATAAGTTATTTTTAAAAAATTAAAAATAAAATAGCCTAATGCTCCAGATGCCATTTCCAATCATATCAACATGTGATGAACATGGCGAAAGACGAGGAAGACACATACGCGGAAACTCCGACATCCTGCTGCGGGAAACGGAGTAAGCCCGACGGGAGAGGCTCACAGAGGCTCTGAGTCAGAAGACACAGTGCTGTCCAGATGTCACTCATCTCCAGCTGGTTCCCACGTGACACGAAATCCTAGCTAAACACCCGGCGGACTTCTCCGCGGAGGTCAACAGGCGGACTCAAAAATTCCGATGGAAATGCAAATGATTTAGAAAAGGGAAGACATTTTTAATTTTTAAAATAAAAAAATTTGTTTAATTTTATTTATTTTGAGAGAGACAGAAGCAGTGTAAGTGGGAGAGGGGCCGAGAGAGAGAGAGAGAGAGAGAGAGAGAGAATCCCAAGCAGGCTCCATGCTGTCAGCACACAGCCCAATACAGAGCTTGAACTCATGAAACCATGAGATCAGGACCTGAGTGGAAACCAGGAGTCGGAGGCTTAACTGACTGAGTGCCTCTGGTGCCCCGAAGAGAAAGCAATAGAGGGGCCTGGGTAGCTGTTTGGTTAAGCGCCGACTCTGGTTTTGGCTCATGATCTCACGGCCTGTGGTCCTGCGCCCGTCGGGCTCTGAGCTGACCCCCCGACCCTGCTCGCTCTCTCACCCCGCCCTCCTCTCCTCATGTGCTCTCTCTCCCACACAATAAACAAAAAAACTTAAAAAAAAAAAAAAGAAGAAGAAGAAATAGAGGACGAACACGATTCGATTTCGTGACTCTATACGCAGCCACAGTGCTCTGGGCAGTGTGGGTGCAGGTGGATAACAGATCAGTGACGCGGAACGGGGTCCGGGATGGACGCACACAAATACTGCTGGCCGATTTTTGACAAAGGTGCGGCGACTATTTGGGGGAGAAACGATGACCCTTCCCAGGAATGTTCCAGAACAATCAAACCTCCACGTTCAGGAAAACTAAATGCGTGTCTATAATAGAAACCATGTACAAAAACTAACTCATGCCACAGACAGAAATGTAAAACCTAACACTATAAACTTCTAGCAGAAAACATACTTGAAGAATTTACGATTTGGGTAAAGAATTCTTAATTATGGCAGCCAAAGCTGCAACTCACGGCTGGGCATCTGCAAATTTAAACACTCGTGCTCTTCAAATGACCTTTTTGGGAGAAAGAAAAGGAGTGGCCTGGGGGAGACTATTTGGAAGTCACATGTCTGGTAAACACCCCTTGTATCCGTAATATATAAAGAGCTCTCAAACATCAAGACCACCAACCACCCGCCCGCGAGTTGGGAGCACCTCGCCCCCTGAGCCCTCCTCGCACGCCGTGAGGACGCACGGGAAATGGTTCGCAGCGTCACTAGTCACCAGGGAAATGCAAATTAAAACCTCATGAGATAGGACTTCCCGCCCGTCTGGGAGACAGTAACGAAAAAGGCCCCACGCCACGGCACGGCGGGAACACGCAGCGGGCCGAGCCCCTGGCCGGTGTAGACGGAACCTGGTAAAATCATGCCAGAGAAGACTTTGGCCCTTTTCCGGGAAGTGAGGGGCACCCCTCTGGTGTGATCCAGACGGGCCACTCCTGGGTCATCGCCCACAAGAGGCAGAGCAGGAGCCCCGTGCGCAAAAAAGGCGGGGATGTTCCCACAGCTCTGTTTGTCTAGACCGAACTGGAAGCCACCCAGATGTGCACCCACAGGTGAATTCAGGAAAACACCGAGGTTTCCATGCGGCGGAACACCACCAGCCGTGAAAACAAGCCAGCAGGTCCCGGATACATGCAGTAACACGGATGCATCTCAAATCATTTTCCCGGGTGAAACGAGCCAGGGGAATGAGGGGCTGTACTGTCCGGTTCCATTTTTACAGCCTTCTAGGAAATGCAAACTAATGTTTACTGACGGAAATCAGGGGTTGCCTGGGGGGGGGCAGGGGGCGTGGGACGGACGGATTACAGAGGGCCGGAGAAACCACGAGGGGCGGCAGGTGTGGATATGTTCAGCACCTTCACTGCGGTGATGTTTTCAAGGGGCAGACACGAATATAAAAACATCACATTTCCCACCTTAAACACGGACCAATTACGTCTCCCGTGTTGGCTCTGTGTATCAACTTGGCTCAGCCATGGCACCCAGGTGTTTGTTCAGACATCAGTACAGATATTTTTGAGATGTGATCCACATGTGAATCAGTAGGCTTTGAGGAAAGCTGGCTGCCCTCCGTAATGTGGGTGGGCCTCGTCCAATCAGTTGAAGCCCTTAAAAGAAAGACTGAGGTCCCAGAGGAGGAATGTGTTCTGCCTCCAGAGCTCAGACAGCAACTCTCTCCTGAGTCCCTCGCCTGCTGGCCGGCCTGGTGAATTCTGGAACTGCCAGCCCCCACAATCACATGAGCTAATTACTTAAAATACTTCTCTCTCTCCTTCTGCGTCTCTCTCTAATGGGTTCCGTTCCTCTGGAGATCCCTGGCTAACACACCTCCGTAAAGCTGTGAAAAATAACACAGGACACAGGAGACCAGAGCCTCTGCACCTCCCGTTGACAACTAGTTGAAATCTTCGAGAGGAAGGCCCGGCACGGGACCTCTTCTACAGACAGACTGAGGGAACTGACCTGTCAGTTTCTTCCAAAACTTAAAAGAGCTCTGGGGGCGCCTGGGCGGCTCGGTCGGTTAAGCGTCCGACTTCGGCTCAGGTCATGATCTCATGGTTCGTGGGTTCGAGCCCCGCGTCGGGCTCTGTGCTGACAGTGGAGCCTGGAATCTGCTTCAGATTCTGTGTCTCCCTCTCTCTCTGACCCTCCCCTGCTCGCACTGTCTCTCTCTGTCTCTCAAAAATAAATAAAAAGCATAAAAAATTTTTTTAATTAAAAGAGTTCTGAATAATCAGTAATCAAAAGGCAGCCCGCAAGGTGGGAACTTGGCAGAGGGTGTGAACAGGTGATTCACAGAAGATGTGAGCACGACGTACATGCGAACATCATAAGCGCTCACTGGATCAAACAAGTGCAAAGGGAAATGACCGTCACAGGGGCCTGTCCCCTGGCCAGTGGCCCGAGGCGCTCACGTCGGGGTCGTAACCAGGCCCGCAGGAGCCGCCCCCAACAGGGGCGCCCAGGCACCCGCGGCAGGAACGTGAAATAACACATTTTCTGGAACTTTATTTGGCAAGTCAATAGCAAGGCCTTAAAATTGTATCCTCATTTTTTTATGTTTTTTTTTTAAATTTTGAGAGAGAGAGAGTGCGAGGGAGTGAGTAGAGTTGCAGAGAGGGAGAGGGAGAGGGAGGGAAAGAATGAATCCCAAGCAGGCTCCATGCTGTCAGCACAGCCTGACATGGGGTTTGAACCCACAATCTGTGAGATCGTGACCGGAGCCAAAACCAAGGGTCGGAAACCTAAGGGACCAAGCTCCCCGCCCCCCCCACCGGTGCCTCCCGCTGTGTCCTCATGTTGACCTAAGAATTCTCGTTCTGCAATCGGCTCATACAAGTAACCACAGGAAATGACTTTAGGGCAAGAAATGTTTAAAACAGTAAAACACTAGAAATAGTCTCAACGTCCCCCCAAAATATTGATTAAATAAGTGGTGGTATTTATGCATGACAGAGTTTCTGAGGCCGCGAAAACGCTGCTCTGGAAGAAGACGTAACACCGCGAAAGAAGGTCCACCAGGCACTGGCGGAGACAGCTCACACCAGGCCTCCAGAGCGGAGGTGCACAAAGAGAAAACTTAAGTAGGGGCACCTGGGAGGCTCAGTCGCGTCCGACCTCGGCTCAGGTCATGATTCCAAGGTTCCCAAGTTCGAGTCCTGCGTCGGGCTCTGTGCTGACAGCTGGGAGCCTGGAGTTGCTTCAGATTCTGCATCTCCCTCCCTCTCTCTCTGCCCCTCCCCTGCGCATGCTCTGTCTCTCTCTCTCTCTCTCTTTCTCTCTCTCTCCTCCAAAAATAAACATTGAACAAAAAGAGAGAAAAAATAAGTCAAGGTTACTAACGAAATGCTCTACGTGGTCATCTCTGAGGGGCAGAATGAAGGGCCACCTTCTCTCTCTTTCTCTGCTGTCCATTTTACAAGACTGTCTTTACATGAACAAACTGAGAGGCGGGGCCAGGACTGCGGCGGGCACTGTCAGCCCCGCCCCCCCATCACCTGCTGCCGGTGCTGGAGCGAGCCCCCCGCCCCCGCCTGCCACAGCTCGCGCACCTGAGTCCAGTGGTCACATCTCCAGGGTCTGAGCGCAGGATGGCGCCTGGGCCACACTCGGGGACAGAAGAACAGGACTTCTCGTTACTGACATAGAGTTGGAGAAACGGGTAGTTATGCCTCAACATAACGCCTGGATCCCACCCACCAACTGCGGGAAGAGCATTGGTCTCGGCGCTGACATTTCGGCCCGGGCCCTGGGTCCTCCTGAGGCTTGCATGCCGTCGGCGGCCTCCCTGCCCCGGCCGCCCGTCCCCTCACCGGGCCGGCTCCCGCCTCGGCCGGGATCACTGCCGTCTTCCAGCTGTTCTAGCCGGAAGCTGGAGTCACCCCCACATCTCGGCCCCGGCCCCCCACTCTCGGTTCTCCACCTCCCCGAGAGCCCCTGGCGCCGCTGGGGTCCGGCCCTCTGTGCTCACAGCTGCCCCCGAGGGACGCGGCCAGCCTGTCTCTCCGTCACCTGGATTTCTGCACCTGCTGCCAACCGCTGTCCCGCCCCCGTCCCTCCCAGCTCATCCGTCTCCCTGCACTCAGTGGTGTCTCTGCAAGCTGCCCAGGGGACACCTGCGTGGCACTGGGAGGCCCTCGAAGGGGAACCTGCGATTGTTTCCAGAAGGACGAACAGGCCAGGCCCACCACGGTCCACCCCTTAGCCACCTACCACGCACAGACCGTCTACACCCTTCACAAACCTGCCTCCCCGTAAAACACCCTTTGCTGCCGGGTGCCCTGGTGGAGACGTGGCCAAATCTCACCCAGTGACGCATCCAGCCCCGCGACTGAAATGAGAAATGTAACACGTTCCGCATGGTCGGCGGGGGGACCGCAGTCAGCATCCCGGCGTTTGGAAGCGGAGCGGGGAAAAGGGCGCACACGGACCCTGCAGACGAGACGCTCAGATTCCCTGTCCATACGTGGAACGAGGGCCACGGTCAGCCACCCCCGTGGGCCACTCCTGGGGCTCTCCGGGCCAGCTGGGGTGCAGGCGGCCTACCCGTGGGCCGGGGCTCTGGGCCTGGGGTGAGGTGAGACACAGGCCCTGCCCCCCAACCCCGGGCCGCGCAACTACCTCCCTGTGGGCTGGGCGCGGAGGGCAGGTGGGGTGCGGGTCCCCGGTACGCTTACGGGGCTTCGGAGTTTAACGTGCTGGCCGTCCTGGCCAGCCCTCAACACCAGCCAATCGCCAGCAACAAACTGCCACTTGGCAGCGGGCTTCAGGATCCAGAGCGGCGCTTTCTGTTTCCTAGCAACAGAACCCAGCGCCCTGCTCATCCCTCATCCTCAGTTTGCATCTTGGTCTCTCACCAGCCCCCTGGGAGCCGCCAGCCTCTGCCCTGGCCTCTGGGCTGCGTCCGGCTGCGTCACCTAATCCATCATCCTCCCCTGGTCGGAGACCCCGGCCGTCATCATGGCCGCCCGGCCCTCTTCTCCCCTCCGCAGCCCTTTCCAACCTCGCTGGTTCCGGACTCTCTACCTTCCTGGATTCCAAGGGCTCCGCTCTCTTTCCGCTTCCCTGTAGGGCTTTTCAGTACTCAGCACGGACTCAGTCAGTACACTCCAGATTCAGTACCCAGCACAGACTCAGTCAGTACACTCCAGATTCAGTACTCAGCATGGACTCAGTCAGTACACTCCAGATTCAGTACTCAGCATGGACTCAGTCAGTACACTCCAGATTCAGTACTCAGCATGGACTCAGTCAGTACACTCCAGATTCAGTACTCAGCATGGACTCAGTCAGTACACTCCAGATTCAGTACCCAGCACGGACTTAGTCAGTACACTCCAGATTCAGTACTCAGCATGGACTTAGTATACAGATTCAGTACCTGGCATGGACGCAGTCTCTACACCCCAGATTCATGAAGTTTTCCCGTCTGACAGATTCCTTGACTGGACTTCCATCAGGCCCCCGAGTCCTCTCCGGGGCCACCGGCGTACTTTGTGTACAATCAGTGTAATAAGAACCCCACTAAGTCAGAGTGACCGGAGCCCCTCGCCCTGATGCTTCCTCTCAGTAACGCTCCGCCCCCGGCCCCGCCTGCTCCGGGCCTAGAAACCCCCAGCGCCCCGGCTGGAGCCCATCCCACGGGTCCCCACACTCATCCCACGGGCCCAGACCCAGGTCTGTGTCGCCGTCTTTAGCAAGTGTCTTTGAATACACTTTCCTTACACGTGTCAACCCCGTGTGTGGCAGCCTCAGAAGCCTCGTGCTCTGAGCTCCGAGGGAGCGAGCCTGTGCCAAGCTCACCACACCCCCCTCTGCCGGGGGCCCCCCACTGCCCACCGCCACCGCGGCACTCTGACCTTTGCTGTGACAGCTCCCATTTATCCTCCCAAATTCAATGCAGGTCCCATCTCTCCCGGACCAGGGCTTGTCCGGCAAGGAACATTTCAGTAAACACACCCGTCGGTGCGCCGCTAGTGTTTCCAGAACGAGTTAGGGCAGAATGGAAGACAGCACAGAGACGAGAGCGCGTGAGCATTGTTTTGTGAAACCGTCACTTCACGTGTGTGCGCGCGCGCTCTTGCTAAGGCACTAAACGGGTTGGAAAACCGCTCCTGCTGGGAGCTTCCCTCGACACCCTCCCCGCCCCCCACGTGCACTTGGGGGCCACAGGCTCTTCCTCGGCGGATCAGCCCCCCCCCCGTCGCGGCCTGGCCACACGGCACTGGGCTTGCCGGCCTCCTCATCCGTTCCCAAACCCAAGCACACATTTCCAGGGGACAGAGCGACTGTGTCTTGTTTAATTCCTCTCCTGCAGCAGTGACGTCTAGAAGGCTCCCATCGAACGGCCGCTGGATGAAGAAATGTCCGGAACGTACCAGGAGTTCAGAACGGACAGGATGAAACGGAACACGTCACATCTGGAAAAGCCACATCCTTCTTAACAGGATGAAAGGCTGCCATCAAAGGGGGAACGTAGGAGCTAGAGATCCCGGCATCCCTCGGGAGCCGCGGGGACAGCGCGGGAGCCCCTCCCGGGGCCAGGGGGCGGACGCCAGCCCAGCACACTCGCCCCCCCGGCCAGGTTTCCAGGAGCTCAGGGTCGGTGGTGCCTCTGTGTCAGCAGGGCGAATCCGGAAGCTGCATTAGGAAGGCACCGAGAAGGGAAGTCAGACCGTTTTAATTAAACAGGAACAGAAAAATTTATGAAGAAAATCATCCTGGACACAGTCACACCACAGCAGGAGCACTGCCAGAGCCGGAGAGGGTGCTCACCGGGCACCGCGGGGACGGGGTGAGGGGCCTGGCCCGCAGCTGCTCCCGGCTGCCTTGGTTTCCTCCACACGGTCTGTGTGAGTGTGTGCGTGGTGCACGCGCAAGTGAAAGAACGTGTGTGTGGTATGTAGGAACCGTGTGTTCACGCGTGTATGTGTGTGCATGGTGCATGTGCAGGGCCCTCGTGCCCTCCGTGCTCGTCACAGCCTCACGGTCTCCTTCGAGGCCTGGCCGGCGGGGATGCCAGGTGAGGGGGGGATGCTGGAGACCATCTTCGCGTCAGGCCGTCTAGTGGCCCCTGGGAAAGGCTCTCCAGTTCCAACAAGATCTCACGGGGTCCTCGGGGGCCCCCCTCCTTGTGCAGGATCAGAGGATCCTCTGAATCGGGAAGGAGGAGCTCCTCGGAGTGGGGTCGCGGACCCGCAGCAAGGCAGTGCTTGGACTGGGCACTGTGGCTGGGTACCCCGCCTGGCGAGCCTCTGGCCTTGGAGGCCTGTCTTGCTGGGGGGAGACCAGAGAGGAGCGGGGTTGGGGCATCTGACCTCAGAGGACATGCTGGATCCTCTCTCCTCTTGTTATAGGAATGATTCCGTTTTCCTGATGATCTTCAACTGTGCAAATGCAATGACTTACAATCATTGTCACCAGCTCAGAGAGTCCACCCAAAGGGGAGCAGACCCCGGACTTTGGAGACCTGAGACGGGAGCCTCCTCAGGTGACAGGCAAGGAGAGGGCTTGTCAGGGCCCGGGTGGTGGGCAAAGGTGGAGGCGTCAGGCAGGGGACAAGGAGACTGCTGCTAGGGACCTGTGTCCCCGCCTCGCAGCGCTGGCCCTGGGGGCACGAAGAGCCCTCCTGGGCGCTGACCTCAGCTGACTCCGCGCGGGTCCAAGGCTGCGTGCTCTCGTGGGTTCGGGGACACGGGCGCACAAGCCGGAACGGGGGCTGGCGCCTCCGGGGTAGGGCCCAAAGCACCCTATACTCACAGCAAAGTCTGGGCGCCGGCGTCGCGGGCCTCTGCGGGAAGGAGGAGGGGCGCCCGGGGCCCGCAGCCCAAGTCCACAAACTTCGCGCCGGCCGGGCCTGGCCTCCCCGCTCGGTGCCCAGGCAGCGGGCGCGCCGGGGCCGTCTCTGTCGCCATCCAGAGGCGCGGCCTGGGCGAGGCGTCCCCTCCGCCCGCCTCCCCCGCCAGTCCCGGGGCCCCGCGCGGGGACCCCGCGGCGTCGGGCGCGCGCACCCCGCGCCCCTCCCACCGGCGGCCGGGCGCGCAGCGACGCCCAGAGCCGCGGGGCCGGCGTCCCCGGGCTCGGCGGGCGCGGGCGCGAGCGCGGGCGCGGGCGCGGCGCGGGGCGGGCCGGCGCGGGGCGCAGTGGGCCGGAGCCCGGGCGCGGCGGCGGCGGCGGCGGAGGATGGCGCGCGCGGGGCCCGCACGTGGAGGCCGGCGCGGGGGCGCGGGCAGGGCCGGCTGCTGAGACGCGCTGCTGCCCCCCGCGCGGGCGCCGCGGCTTCAATGGCGCCATCGCCCAGGACCGGCAGCCGGCAAGATGCGACCGCCCTGCCCAGCATGTCCTCAACTTTTTGGGCGTTCATGATCCTGGCCAGCCTGCTCATCGCCTATTGCAGTGAGTACCGCGCGGCCCGGGCCCCCGCACGGCACCCCGCACCCCCCCCCCCCCCCCCCCCCCCCCCCCCCCCCCCCCCCCCCCCCATCGCCACCCCCGGCCCCCGGCCCCGATCCGGGCCCGGCCCCGGCGGCCGCCCGGAGTCGGTGCGGAGTTGCCCCCTCGCGGCGCGCCGTCCCCGGGTCCCGCCGCTTCCCGCTGGGCCGGGACGGAGAGCGGCCGCCCGGGGCCCCCGGCGCTCCGGCACTTCGGACCCGCCGCCGCCGCCGCCGCCGAGCCTCCCGCCCCGACTCCGGGCAGGGCCCGGGCGCCAGGCCCCGGGTGGCACGGCGATGCCCGCGGCCGCCCGGGGGGAGCCGCCGCCGCCGCCGCCGCCGCCGCCGCCCCCGGCCCAGGCCGGCGGGCCGAGCAGGGCGGCGCGCTCCGGAGGCGGCGGCGGCGGCGGCGGCGGCGGCGGCGGGTCCGGGGCGGGCGGGCCCAGCGCTTTCCGCTGGCGACGCTCCCGCCGGGGACCGGGGGCGACGCGGCGGCCGAGCCGGGAGCGGGGTGTCCCCGGCGGGAGCGGGGCTCGGGCTCGGACGCGTGGCCGGAGCTTCCGTTTGCCTGGGAAGCACAGTCGCCAGGCGCTTTCTCCAAAGAGAAGTGAGGGGTGGGGTACGCGGAGTGGGCCCGACGCCGCCGCGGGCATTTCTGGACTCGTGTCCGGGGACCCGAGCCGGTGACCCGGGGCTGGCTGGGGCCGGGGACCGGCTCGGGGGCGGCCGGGGCCGGCTCGGGCCGCGGTGGGGGTGGCGGTCAGGGCTCCGGGCGCAGGCTCGCAGCCCGCCCGGGGGGCCGGGGGTGGCCAGCGTCCCGGGCACGGGCTCGGGGGCCGGGAGGGCGCGGGCCGGTCGGTTCCCCGGCCGGCCGCCTGGCACGGGCTCCCGGTGCTTCCCCTCGTAGCGGGAGGAAAGGACGGGTGCTGAGGAACACCTGTCATGGAGAGCTGCCATGGGCGCGGGAGGTGATGGAAAAATATGGATTCTTAAAAAAAAAAAAAAAAAAAAAAAGAGGCCAGCGCCGATCCCGGCTCCCGCGCCGCCACCTCGAAGTGCCGGCCTCCCGGCTCGCGGTCCCAGCCTCCCTCTGTCTCCGGAACGAGCCCGCGGCGGACCACGGGGACCCGGCGGCGGCGCGGGCGCCGAGTCCTGGGACAGCCGAGCCCGCTGGAATCTGAGCCAGAATCGCCCTACTTCCTCGGCCCCCTCGTGCACAGCCCACAGTTGCTGGGGGGCGGGCGCCCCATGCGGGGAGGGGGCGCAGGGCGGGAAGTTCCCCCTCCCCCCGCCACGCGGGGTCGTGACCCGGGCTGCCCAGGGGGCGCCGCCGCCACTCTCGGGGCCGGGCTGCGGGGGGGCCCCGGCTGGGGGCGAAGGTCGCGCCTGCCCCTGGCTCCCCGCGGCCATCTCGGCCCTCGGGGCGACGCTCACAGGGTTCCTGAGCGGAGCCCCAGCGGGGCTTCCTTGGTGATGTGCAAAGGGCTGTGGCGGATAAACTCCATTCGAAGGAGACTCCTCCTGCTGGTATGGGGGAGAGGGGCCCCGTCAGCAGTGTTTGGGGAGGGGGCTGTAGCTCCCAGAACCCCTCCCCCCGGGGGCCGCCGTCGCTGGCCACCGCGGGCCACAGCGTCCTGGGGTCCCAGGTGAGAACCTACCCGGCAGCTGGGCGGGGTGGCAGCCCTTCAGGTGGGAAACAGAGCGCTGCCAGTTGTTAAGTACAGGAGACCTTGGCCGTGGCTTCAACGCTGCCACCCCCACGTGCTGCCAGGGCTTCCCGGGTCCCCACCTTCCCAGGGCCACGACCCCACACGACCCCTTGCCCCCGGTCTTGGTCAGACACACCTGGTACCGGGGGTCCCCACTCACAGCACCCTCAGCCTGCCGCCCAACAGCCCCCCTGGGGCTCAGGAAACAGCTTCTTGCACCAGGACAAGGACGCTGGGTGACCGTCTTCTTCGGAAGAGCAGAAATCATTAATAACGGAAGCCTGGGTGAAGCACATCTTCATGGTTGTTGCCACTTCCGTGTAATGGAATAATTGACAATAAGATGAGATATTTCCAGACACACCCCATTTCACCGGAAATGCACTTGGAGAAATTAAAACATTTTACTAAAATACGAAACAGGCATAATCATAATTTATAGCGTGGAACAGCCGTCCTGCAGAAAAAAAGCAACAGCCACACTTTTTGTGTGTGTGAGGGATAAAGCAGATGAAATGCCAATTAAACAGTTCTTATGAGTTCTGTTCTCTTTTCCAATCTATCTGGGACGAATGAGAATAGTCTGCATCCTTGTTTGTAAATTGTTTTTGTTATCAGTCAGGGTTTTTATTACCCAAAATGTTTTGTGTTATGGAGCAGATATATTTGTATCATATTAATTAGGGAAACTGATAAGTATCATACAGGATTCAATTATCCTGCCTATTAAATCTGAGCGTTTCTCTGCAGCCCAGAAGGTGTTCACTTCCCGGCGCTGCTGAGAGAAAGCTGGATTATTTCCTGGCCTGGTTTTCAGTTAGGGATGTTGTGCTGTGCGGCCCGGGCTGAGCCTCGGATATGTAGGGAGATGGGCTCCACCCTCTGGCTGGAGAAAGACCTACAGTCCACCAATTAGGTTAGTTGCTATAGTGACACGGTCTTGTCATTTTCTCCCATTGGGGAAGAATTGCCAGGAAAAGCAGAAAGGGGAAGGGGGTCCTGGATGGCTTTCTTGAAGATGCCCGCTCGGCGGGGTGGGGACATCCTCTGGACAGCAGGGAGGGAGCACAGGGGTTCCTTGGCTTGAGGGATGATGAGCTTGGGGGAGAAAGTTGAAACTCCTCCGTCGTGTCTGGGGAAGCCTCTTTCCTTGTGGCTCAGAAAGACTGGCCCGTGTCGCCTCACCCCGGGCTTGTCTGGCGCAGAGCGCTGGGACCGGATGTGGTGCTCAGAAGGCGTGGGGCGGCTCTGGGGCGGCCACAGTGGTCTGACGGTGGCCGGGTGCCCGTGGCCGAGGATGTGGTCTTTCCTCGCTGGCTCCCGGCACCGAGGCCGCACGCCGGCGAGGGAGACGGGGAAAATGATGAGCTAGTGGAATGCCGTAGGATGCCAAGCCTTGACTTTGACCCCCGTATGCAGTATTTCGTCCAGAGGTGGAGAGCACTGTGCTGTCGCCCTTGGGAACGGCTTGGCGGGCAGACATTCCTGGCGTGCAGAGATTTCTGACATGGAATTTTTCCCCAATTAATCCTGTCAAAATTGACGCGTAGCTTTGAGTTAAATCTCACATTCTCGGCTGCAAAAAGGAGAAGAAATTACAAACAACTTCTGAATTGTTTTTAATCCATTAGCATACTAACCGAGCGTGGGTTCTCTGATGCTGCATTTTCTTTATAAATATAATTTATTGCATAGTTAGGAGAGATAAGAAGATGCTACTTTCCTGCTGTTCAAATTTTATTTCTGGGGGTCCTGGAGAGGAGAATTTGGAAATACCGGGCTTAATGAAGTGACGCCATTCACAAGTTTCTTTCTCGTCACATCTCAAGGTTTTTGTTTTTGTTTTTCTTTTTGGGTGTTTTTATTTGATGAATTTCTGGCTAGAGATGTAGTGCTTCTCTTTCAGCTTCACAGAGATAAGTCACCTCTGTGGTGGGATTCGAATGACCGAGCTGGCGGCCAGAGCGCGCGCGAGGGAGTGTCCTCCTGGGCGGAGACCCCCGGGGAAGTGATCTGGGGAGCAGGGGACCGCGGCCTCCCAGGATTGTCTCTGGTGCCTCGCTCTTGAGGACAGAGGACACCGATCCCGGGAAGGGGGCCCGTCCCCCCCCCCCCCCCCCCCCCCCCCCCCCCCCCCCGCCCGGCTCAGCGGGTCAGCTCGGCATCGCGCCTCCGGGCTGAATCCGCCCTGGGTTTCCCTGCTCGGCACTCGCCCCTTGACATCCTCGGGATGACATGTGTAGATCAACTTTCATGGCATGAAGTATTTTCAGGTGACTTTTATGGACGTAATTATGGGGAAATGTTATGATAATGTGGCACTAGAAAAGGGAAGAAAAGCAAAACATTAAAATCCCCATTTCTTTATATAGCTTCGCAGCTGCGTCGGTTTAGAAGGGCTCGTTTCTGCATTAAAACGTGGTGCTCTGGAGTTAATGACCTCTACAGAATGCCACCTGTCACCCAGAGCCGTGGGTGACGACCGAGAGGCTGGGAGGAGACTGACAAGGAGGACCCGGATGGGTTCTCCTGCTTGTGTGTGTGTGTGGGGCGGGGATCAGAGGCTGGAGTGACAGCTGCAGCTGGTGGGGGGGGGGTGAGGGCCCTTGGACCTGCCCGTTGTCATTTGTTTGGGGGAGTGTCCTGGGCTGGGCTCCGGGGCCCAAGCCGGCACACCAGGCCAGTGGAATCTGGAGGTGTCCCCTGCTCAGCCTTCACAGACCCTTGGAGCTGGAGTGTGGGGCTGGCGGCCTCGGTGCCCCGAGGCTGCTGCAGGGCGTCCCTCGGCCCTGGAGGTCCCCCTGGAGCCCCGAGCCGGAGGGCCAGGAGCATCCCGAGGGGCCGGCGGCCACCTGCACACTCTGGTCTGCAGCCTACCAGACCCGCCCGGAGCATGCGCTGAAACTCCCAGCAGGCAACACAGGCGGTCTGGGCTTCAGGGCTTTCCAGAAACGCCGAGCGGCTGGCAGGAGATGGGGGCCTCCGTCCTCCCCCTGCACCCTGGTGGGTGTGGTGGAGGGCTCCGGAGGCCACGTGGCCTCCAGGAACGAGGGTGCAGGCGTGCTTACCTCCAGCGGGGTGAGCTGGAGCCCTCCAGATCACCCTGCTCCTCCGGTCTCTGGGGGCCCCGTCCCCACTCTGCAGCCGCACCCTGGAGAACCACAGGCTCCCGGGACAGTGGCCTCTTAGCGAGAGTCCGCCTTGGAGGGGGCTCTCATCGGCCACAGCTGCCACCTCCTGTCCCTGGTCCCTGGCAGTGTCCTGCCCGGGGTCGGCCTCCCCATGGAGGGACTGGCCTAGGGGTCCCGTGTAGGCTCCTGGCTGTCCTTCCACATCTGTTGCATGAGGCAGGGGCAGCGGAGGGCCAGCCCGGGGCACCTGTGTGAGGCAGGAGCCCTTATCTCCCGTTGAGCCGGGTGTCTGGGAATTGGGGGAAATAGGGGCCCTGAGGAAGAGAGGTGAGCCTGGTGGCGGCCCTCCTGGCCTCGCACTCCCAAGGGGACTGGACATCAGCACAAAGCAGAGACAGTCGGGCAGGGGACAGGCAGCCTGGGCCCGGCACACGGTTCTGCTGGGGCCCCTGCCTTGTCCGGTCACAGCCACCCCCAGCCTCAGAACGGCAGGCAGCAGCCCGGGGTCTGGCCCCGAGCCCCGTTCTATCCCGGAGCCTTCTCTCTCCTGCCTGGCCTTCAGCAGGGCCCCGCCTCTGCGGCCCCTGTGTCCGGCCCGCCTGTGCGGTCTTCCTCCAAAATGCATCTTGCTGTCCTCCAGGCCGGCCTTCACTGTTGTGACCTCGTCCCCTCCTGGCACCTTAGCACCATCCTCATTGGTGCCCCTGCCCCTGGTCACCCTGTGCCCACCCCCATGGCTGCTCTTTGAGTGAAAGCTCTGTGCCTCTTCCCCTCGCCGTGCATCAGCACTCACCCCCTTGCTCAGGTCGCAGCGGGCCTCCCAAAGCCGATCTTCCCTCCTGGTGGGTGGGACCCTGATGCCTCCGTCCTGCTCTGGCCGTCCTGCTCTGGCCGAGTCCGGGCCCAGGCCTCCACCAGGGGCCTCCCATAGGAAGGTGTGCACCGCTGTTGTCACCTGTGCAGCCTGGTCTGGCTGGGTCACTGCGATGTTCCCTCACTACCTGCCGGGTCCCCTCAAGCAGTAACTGCCACTGACTGCTGGAAGGCATGGTGAGCTGGGCTGGTCCGGGGAGAGAGCCTCCTCCTCCAGGAAGCCTCCCCTGAACACACTGCCTCACCTCCCTGCCCAGCGCAGGACTGTTCATCCGGATGCCCGCTGGCCATGCATGCTCACTTCCCCCTGTTTTAGGCTTTGAGCACTGGCCATGACACGGCCACCAGGGGATTGCCTGCCCGATTCTTGGAGCAAACCCACACTGATCCTGGCACCCTGACCCCTGCCCTCTGAAAGCCTACTCCAGTCCTGCGGCGTGGCCAAGGTCTGGGGGCGTGGTCAAACATCTAGGGGCGGGATGAAGGGCTGGGGCCAATTGAAGCCCTGGGGGTGTTACCAAAGGTCTGGGGGCGTGGCCAAACATATAAAGGCGGGGCTGAAGGACTAGCGCGGAGTTGAAGGCTTGAGGGAGTGGTCAAATGTCTAAGGGCGGGGCTGAGGGCTGGGGGCATTGTTAAATGGCTGGGGAAATGGGGCTGGAGGCGTGGCCACAGGGCTAGGTGGAGTTGAAGGCTGTGGGCGTGGTCAAATGTTTAAGGGCAGGACTGAAGGTCTGGGGCGGAGTTGAAGGCCTGGAGGCGAGGCTGAAGGGCTGGGGGGCGTGACCAAATGAGGGGTTGGGGCTGGAGAGATGTCTGAAAACTGGCAAGATCCTCGAGGGTCAATCTGCTCCTACAATATCAAGTGATGAAAAAGATTTAAGGGGCGCCTGGGTGGCTCAGTCGGTTAGCATCCGGCTTCAGCTCAGGTCATGATCTCACTGTTCGTGGGTCCGAGCCCCGCGTCGGGCTCTGTGCTGACAGCTCAGAGCCTGGAGCCTGCTTCAGATTCTGTGTCTCCCTCTCTCTCTCTAATCCTCCCCTGCTTGCACTGTGTCTGTCTCTCAAAAACAAATAAAAGACGTAAAATTTTTTTAAATAAAAAAATAGAAAAAGATTTCAAAGGGAGACAGAAAGAGGGAGACTATGGGGAGCCCTGAGGACACTGCAGTATCTTGTCAAACAGCCCTGCTAGGCCGTTGTCAGAAGCGCTCCCGTGGCCCTCTCTCCTTTCCGTGGCTCCTACTCTGATCTCCTGAAGCTCCCTGAACACTTGTCTCTCCCACACCCCCCTGCTTCGGGGTTTCTGCCCCCAGCACTGTGCGTGCTTGGGTGTCCCTGGGGTGGGGCCGTCCTGGGTCCCGTGGGCTTTGTCCTGTTCCCAGGCCAGGACCCCTGCTCTAGTCTGTGTGTCCCCAGTCAGCCCGCCGGCACTGGTGTTTCCCGGCTTGTTGAGTAGGACTCCCGTCCCGGGCTCAGCGCCGGCCCGGCGACCACCTCGGGGAGGTTTCTGTGGCTGGACGGCCAGCACGGAGCTTCCAGGGTGCTGAGCCCCGGGCGCCGCCCCCAGCAGGTGTGCGCGCCCAGCCGACCCGACCTCTGCGCCCGCCCGGAGCGCCCCGCCCGCCGGGAAGGCTGCGTGCTGGGAGAGGAGGTGTCTGCACACGTTTCCACGCTCGTCTGTTTTCCGGAGCCGGGAAGCCGCGCCGGCTCGCCAGCCACTTGCAGTCTGTCGTCTGCATTTCGCACGTGCCGCTGACGGTGACGCTGCCCCTGGGAGGCGAGAGACGGTCCTGACCCTGTGCTGAGAGGGCGTCCGCTCGCCCTCCCGGCATCCAGCCGCTCCCCTCCGCGGGGCAGTCGGGTCCCTACGTGTGATTCAGAGATTTCCGCCTGAGCTCCGTGGAACACGTGTCTTCAGTGCCTTTCCTTCCATAAAGTTCTGCTGCCACTCGCAGGCCCCTTGGCTGCTGAGAAATGCCTTTATTTCAGTCCTTTTGGGGCAGCCGGAGCGCTACCTGGGGGGGCTGCAGCACGCCCCTTCTGCTGCCGTTCGCTGGGCCGGCTGAGGAGCCCTGTGCAGGGAGGGGGCGTCCGGGCCGCCAGCATGCCTGGTGTAACTCAGGACTTGAGCGTGAACAGCCTCTCCAGCGTGTCCTTTCCAGGTGAAAGTAAGCCCTCCCTCCGTAGGCCTCACACTGTCTGTGGGGCGGGCACAGAGAAGCCACTTAGCTCCCACGCGTGGGTGTGCCGCACCGTGAGGATGCACATTCTGCAGACTGCACGCACTCACACCCGTGCACACACACACCCGTGCTCCCTGTAGCCCCCAGGCCCAGAGTGCACACCGCTCTGCTCCTCAGACTCTGTGCATCTCGAGCTGAACCTGATGTGGGCCCCGCGCAGAGCCAGCCGTCCCAAGGGACCCCTGTTTGGTGACAGGAACGGTTAAGGCTGGCTCTTCCTGAAGATTTTCTCAGCCGAGGGGACGGGACCTG